>JAVFBZ010189069.1:0-14697 GCA_032466195.1 Katharina tunicata
ATAATTACACCTCCATTCTCTACTGCTTAGTGTATTACCATCCACACACTGAACAAGTCAAAGAAAATAATTACACCTCCATTCTCTACTGCTTAGTGTATTACCATCCAAAAAATGAACAAGTCAAAGAAAATAATTACACCTCCATTCTCTACTGCTTAGTGTATTACCATCCAAAAAATGAACAAGTCAAAGAAAATAATTACACCTCCATTCTCTACTGCTTAGTATATTACCATCCAAAAAATGAACAAGTCAAAGAAAATAATTACACCTCCATTCTCTACTGCTTAGTGTAACACCTCTACACACGAATATTGAACAATTTCTCAGAAAATACTTGTTCAGATGAAAACATCATTACTACTATCACACGAACTTATTCCTACATCATTACCACCATCACACGAACTTATTCCTACATCATTACCACCATCACACGAACTTATTCCTACACGCAAACGTTTTAAATTAATCGGTGCGTTGTAAGCGTAATGTTTTCTTTTAGTGTCAAACAAAAAGAGGATGAAAATCATCCTTTGTTTAGTTTCCAAGGCGTTATCTGGAAAATCATACAAGAATCAAATTATCAAATTAACTTATTTTCCAAAATATAGTCACAGCAACTCGGAAACAAATCGAACTGCCTAAAGGCGATCTTCTCCATGATCATGGGTGTTCATAAACATTTATTTCACGTAGCTCACTCTGACAAACAAATTGGGCAGTAGTTCAAGTAACTTCTTTTAGTCGCCCACTTGCCATTGTAACGTCTTCGTTCCAAAGGCTTGAGAATAGTAAAAATTGTATCTGCTTTTGCAAGAGGTTTAACTACTTTAAGATAATTATAAAGTTACGCCCCTAAGGGAAATATATTCTTTATTTCAATATCAAGTAACTTTTTTCATTTCAGGCGATCCATGTAATACTAGAACATTATGACTGACACAAGTGAAAAGCAGAAGTCACGGGAGACCTGGACTAATAAAGTGGATTTTTTGTTTGCTACTGTTGGAGCTGGAGTGGGATTTGGGAATGTTTGGAGGTTCCCTTACGTCTGTTACCGGAATGGCGGTGGTAAGTCATTAGTCCGGTACACTGACATTTTCACAAGAGCTGTCTTACGAGTTACGTTAACATTCAAATTTTTGTATAAGGTCGTCCTCGAGTTTATGGATTGACTAACTCGTTAATCCTTGGAGAATAGACCTAACACGACGTACTATCCTTCTTTAGTGGACGTCCGAACGGCACGCGGTGCCGTTTGTTTTGTCCATATCACAAGCAGCTTACAGAATAAGACCACTGAAATTTGCTTAATGATACGAATCGATCCACGACTGTTATATATATTATTGGAATCGCGATCTAGACGTACATGTAGTACTGGATTTGTCACAGGTTAGCGAAATGTTATTTTCAGGTCTTACTGATGGTTTGTTATCATGCGATGAGTTTGCCAATATAATAAGGTCAAATGTCATTATTGGTCACAGTAAGAATTCCTCACGACATTATGATCAAGGTCTTTAACGCCTTGGACGGGAGCTTACTGGGCTTTGGTGCTAGGGGCATAAGTGAGCTGAGTTTTTGTTTTTGCTTTAACTGGGTACAGATGGTCATTGTTTTTGTGTGCCGTTTACACAGATTACTGAGACTACACAGATTGGCGTTTTACTAGACCTTTGTTGTCAGAGAAGGAAACTCTACTCGTCAATCAAACTTTCACATCAACGTACGCGTCACAACAAACACACGTACACCCTCTAAAAACAATCAAAAAGCATAACTGCGAAACGGACTTTAATGAACCACAAGCATGTACCGATTGTAAGGAATCTGGCATAAAACCCAAAGGAAACCTAAACAAACTCGATTTCCGCAGCCATCTGAAACTGCTCATAATAAACATATGGTGGATAAGAGGACTCTTTTCCGGGTACAGTTAAGCTGAACAACCACCTTTTTTGTGTTCCGTAAATGCCTTGTGTTGTCTTGGTTGTTGTCAGTCTCGTTGAGAGTGATTGCCGCCATCTATTGGGCTTGTACGCCCCATTTCAATATGAGTGAAATAACTCCAAGTGCAGCATATATTTCCAATCAATCAGTTAATCTTGAAACTCATTAAACTAACCCATTCACCAGAGAGACTAAATGATTGGCGAAAATGTAAGACGTAGTTTAGTATTAAAATCCATTTAATTGCAAGAAGTAAATGGGTGTGTAAGAGTTTTATAATAACAGGTTTACTTCTATTGTAGGAGTGTTTCTCATTCCATACCTGGTGTCCGTCATGTGTATTGGAATACCTATCGTGTTCCTGGAAGGAGCCCTTGGTCAATTCATGTCGTTAGGGGGAATCACTGCCTGGAAAATCACACCTCTCTTCCAAGGTATGCTATATTGATGTGAACTAATCTGATGATATATTTCTAAGCGTAACTAAAGGTTTCTATTTGTATTTTCCTGTGATTGGACACTGATGGTATTTTCATGGATAAAATGCCTGCCAGTGGAACTTTTAAAATAACTTAATTTCAAATTTAGATCGGATTATTTTCAGGAATTGGCTTCGCGCAAGGAGTCCTGTGTTTCTTCTCCAATCTATATTACAACGTGATCCTGGCCTGGGTACTGTACTACCTATTCTCATCGTTTACCTGGGATCTTCCGTGGGCATCTTGTAACAACATCTGGAACACTCCAAATTGTAGAGAGTGTCGATGGCAGAACGACTCGGTTAACGCCACTCTGGATATCAATGGGCTGGAGAACGGGACGACAATAAAGGCCATGGACCCTGCTACCGAGTATTGGGAGTAGGTTTACACGAAACGTTCATATTCACACCGTACTAATCACAAATAGATACGTAGGGTATCGCAGTTGTACATCATTTAACTCGTGCCATTTGTTTCTTTTCTCAGACATAAAGTTTTAGGCATCTCCGCAGGAGTTGAGGTTGCTGGAGCTGTGAAGTGGGATTTGGCCTTGTGTCTGCTACTAGCATGGGTCATGGTCTATTTTTGTATTTGGAAGGGACTAAAGCTGTCTGGGAAGGTAATTTGTGTTTACTCAGTTTTAATTCAAGGCAAAATATAGTATTGGGAGGTCACATTGTCTCTTGTTAATGTTTTAGACATTGTAAGTAAACCTGCTGAACTTTTCCATTACAGATCAGTTACGTGACAGTTATCTCCCCTTATGTGTTATTGGTTGTGCTTCTGATTAGAGGCGTGACATTACCCGGTGCTATTGATGGAATCAAGTTCTTTCTGTTACCAGATTGGTCAAAGTTAGGAATTGCGCAGGTAAATTGCTTACACGTTCTATTTTCAACCAAAGAAACAAATTTAAAAGATCATCACTGCATCTTCACTAACTTTAACTTAACACATAGTTGGCAGACCAGGTCTACAATTTGTACTTAAGGAAATATATGTCATCAGGTCATCAATTAAATGTTCACATATTTGATTTCTTCCATTACAGTCCATATATATATTAACTTAATCTGTGTAGGTGTGGATAGAAGCTGGAATACAGGTGTTCTTCTCTTACTGCGCAGGTCTAACCACACATACTTCATTGGGGAGCTGTAACACATTCCGCCATAATTCACTCAAGTAAACACGATTAACTCTCTTAATAGCTTATCTCTGCTCTCAGTTTGGCATAATTGATAACGAATGCAAAATTCATACACGTAATGCATACTCCAAGGCGGAGTGGCCCATAGTTCAATCTCCAACAAGTGCCCTCTTGTAGTTCACTAACACCTCTTCCAACCTTTGGGTTGGTGCTGAGTGTCTGTGAATCGTGCGTGTATCAGTAGCCAGCGCCTCCTTCTGCTCCTCTCGTCGTTACAACATTTTAGCCTGCTATAAGTCCTGTAGTTCCAATATCGGATGATTAAATGAAATATACAATTGTTATTTGCGGCCTATTTCCTCACATTAGCGACGTGTGGACTTCTTATATGAAAAACAAAAATAACGGTGGAGTGAATGGAACCATTAATTTATCTTTGTTGTACTAGATAGTTAGGACTCCGACCTCCTTCTGGCTTTTGAAAATTAATCTTATATGAAAATGTATTTTTTAGCATGAAAAGCATGAAGCATTTATTATTCTTGGTTATTACAATATGTCATAATAGTGTTTCGTGTTTTCCTTTCAGACATGTTCTGATATTTGCGGTGGTAAATAGCGGAACCAGTCTATTGTCAGGGTTCGTCATCTTCTCAGTGCTAGGATTCATGGCGGATAAATACAACATTAAAGTTGCCGATGTGGCTGGCTCAGGTAGGTGCGCTGGTCAGTGAGACATCAGCACTTTTTGTTGCAGAATTACATTTTAATCTAATCGTTGTAGAATTGGACCGTCTCTCTACAAACGATTAAAAGAGTGATTATTTCGATTGGAATGTTATAAAAAGCGGGGCCTGTTTCTTTGATGGGCAAATGAAAGAAAGAAAGACAAAAAATAACTAAAAATAAAAACAAACCCCCACCAACCAACCAACCAATTAATAAACGAAGTGTATACAGTATTGAGAGACGAAGACCTGATCTCATTGCCATTTCCCGCCCACTTTCCCGCCTACGTCTGCCTCCGCCAAGCCGTGTAATATGCTTTATGCGCTATCTTCCCAAAATCTTTTGCGACCTTAAGTTCCCCACCAAGATAGGACCCTAAACAACTCTAATCATGAAACTAAATACAGTTGAACCTAACACTAAAACTGACCCATAAAGACCCATAATTAAATATGAACGGTGTTAATATAAGAAAGAAAGAATAAACAAATAAAATTACGATGGTTGAGGCATTTGTTAATGTCTTTCTGCCTTTGATGGAAGTTACCTGTCACAGACAGTTCTACAGCTGTTATTCTCAGAAGAGCTGTAAATTACCTCCACTAAATGATGTTACTAAACCGTTATATGTAAGATTCTACAACACTTATTTGTGTATTGACTTGTAAACCGACAGCCACCCTTCGTAAATTTACAGCAATATGTGACCAGCTACAGTTTAAGCCAGCAAAAAATGATAAAAGTGGAAATTGGTGTAGACTAATTCAGCTGCAAATCTACTGAATTTCTGAGTGTCTCCCACTTGACACCAGTGCGCAAAACAATGACAAGATTGATATATTTTTTTTGCCAAAGATAAAAAAAAAAGAAAGAACAGGTTTTCGCTAACTGTAACCTTACCCTGCGAACCACCCAATACACAAAGCTACAATGACAAGCAATTCCCTGGCTACTATATGTTTCTGGATCACCCGCATCAACGTCTATTGTCCAATATGGCGTTATCAATCGGTACCCTGCGGCTCGAACCATTATGGAAAGCACTGGACAAGACTCAAAGGACTAATTCCACATTTATCAAATATTTATATTGTTATTTGTAGGTCCTGGATTGGCTTTTGTTGCTTACCCAGAAGCTGTTGCACAAATGCCAGTGGCGCCCCTTTGGTCCTGTGTCTTTTTTATGTTACTCGTTTTTGTGGGAATTGACAGCCAGGTAATAACAATCCTTGGAGATTTTTTCTGATTTAACTCTTAAATTTCAGATTTGGACAGCGCCTGTCTGGATTACACTGGGGTGGTTATTTGATCGATTTAAAATGTTTGGATGAATGTTAACAGAAAATTGCCAAGTTAATGGAAGATGGAAAGTAGGAATATCTTCGGTATTAAAATTTCCATTGTTCATAGATCTTCTCGTTCCTTTCTTACCGAAGAAAGAGACTCGTCAAAATACCGTGAAATGAACAGCAGCGATAATATATCTTTTGGATATGTGATAAGATTCTCAGATGAAAGACTAAACAGATGGATGTCCATAAATCTCCCTGACACAGTGATGTCCAGAAATATCATGTCACATTGATGCCCAATAAACTTTCTGTCACAATTGATGTCTAGAAATATCATGCCACATTGATATCCAGTAATCTCCCTGTCACATTGATGTCCAGTAATCTCCCTGTCACATTGATGTCCAGAAATCTCATGTCACATTGATATCCAGCAATCGCCCTGTCACATTGATGTCTAGAAATATCATGTCACATTGATGTCCAGTAATATTTCTGTCACATTGATGTCTAGAAATCTCATTCCACATTGATGTCCAGTAATCTCCCTGCCACATTGATGTCCAGTAATCTCCCTGTCACATTGATGTCCAGAAATCTCATGCCACATTGATGTCCAGCAATCTCCCTGTCACATTGATGTCTAGGAATCTCATGCCACATTGATGTCCAATAATCTCCCTGTCACATTGATGTCCAGTAATCTCCCTGTGACATTGATGTTCAGTAATCTCCCTGTCACATTGATTTCCAGTAATCGCCTTGTCACAAAGATGTCCAGTGATATCCCTGTCACAATGATGTCCAATAATCGCCCTGTCACATTGATGCCCAGTAATCGCCCTGTCACATTGATGTCCAGTAATCTCCCTGTCACATTGATGTCTAGAGATCTCATGCCACAGTGATGTCCAATAATCTCCCTGTCACATTGGTGTCCAGAAATGCCATGTCACATTGATGTCCACCAATCTCCCTGTCACATCGATGTCCACCAATCTCCCTGTCACATCGATGTCCAGAAATATCATGTCACATTGATGTCCAGTAATCTCTCTGTCACATTGATGTCTAGAAATCTCATGCCACATTAGCGTCCAATAATATCCCTGTCACATTGATATCCAGTAATCTCACTGTCATATATGTCCAGTAATCGCCCTGTCACATTGATGTTCAGTAATCTTTTTGTCACATTGATGTCCAATAATCTCCCTGTCACATTGATGTCCAGTTATCGCCCTGTCACATTGATGTCCAGTAATCTCCCTGTCACATTGATGTCCAGTAATCTCCCTGTCACATTGATGTCCTGTGATCTCCCTTTCATATTGATGTCCAGAAAGTTCATGTCACATTGATGTCCAGTAATCTCCCTGTCACATTGATGTCCAGTAATCTCCCTGTCACATTGATGTTCTGAAATTTCCCTGTCACATTGATGTCCAAAAATATCATGTCACAATGATGTCCAGTAATCTCCTTATCAAATTGATGTCCAGTAATCTCCCTGTCACATTGATGTCCAGTAATCTCCATGTCACATTGATGACTAGTAATCTCCCTGTCACATTGATGTCCAGTTATGTCCATGTTACATTAATGTCCAGAAAATTCATATTATATTGATGTCCAGTAATCTCCCTTTCACATTGGTGTCCAGAAATGTTCCTGCCACATTGATGTCCAGAAATCTCTCGTCACATTGATGTCCAGTAATCTCCATGTCACATGGATGTCCTGTAATCTCATGTCACATTGATGTCCAGAAATATCAGGTCACATTGACGTCCAGTATTCTCCCTGTCACATTGATGTCCAGTTATCTCCCTGACACATTGATGGCCAGTAATCTCCATGTCACATTGATGTCAAGTAATCTCCCTGTCACATTCATGTCCAGAAATGTCCCCGCCACATTGATGTCCAGAAATCTCCCATCACATTGATATCCAGTAATCTCCCTGTCACATTGATGTCCAGAAATCTCATGTCACATTGATGTCCAGTAATCCCATGTCACATTGAGGTCAAGTAATCTCTCTGTCACATTGATGTCCAGTAATCTCCCTGCCACATTGATGTCCAGTAATCCCCCTGTCAAATTGATGCCCAGGAATCTCATGTCACATTGATGTCCAGTAATCTCCCTGTCACATTGATGTCCAGTAATCTCCATGTCACATTGACGTCCAGTAATCTCCCTGTCACAGTGATGTCCAGTGATATCCCTGCCACAATGATGTCTAGTAATCTCCTTGTCACATTGATGTCCAGTAATCTCCCTGTCACATTGATGTCCAGTAATCCCCCAGTCACATTGATGTCCAGTAATATCCCAGTAACATTGATGTCCACTAACCTCACATCACATTGATGTCCAGTAATCGCCCTGTCACATTGATGTACTTACTAACCGGAATTCATCAGAATTGACATAAATCAACCGACTGCAGTCTCTGCATCGTAACCCCAAAGCGACAGAGTTGGTGTGCGTTCTAGACCACTCCGCCACACATGCCTAGATTCGTGACAAGGTGATTTATTATGATTTATTCAGTATGTGCTGTGTGCTTGAGAACACGTTTATGCTGCAAGAATCAGAAAACATAATCAATCAACAATCAACAATTATCAATTAATACCGGTCTGAAGAAAAATATGACGATGGTCTGTCTTACTCTGTGCTTCTCCATCCACATCTCCCTAAGTTGGCTGGTTTGGGGTTTGGTTTGTAGTTCACTCGTGTAATGATTTCAAGAGTGAAATAATCTTGAAAATACCAGACAACACCAAGTAAGCGCATACATCTTGGTGAATCATAACAGTTATCTTTCCTTGGTCAGTAATGCTAGGGAGAATGTTGTATTTGACTTGTTCTAATTTCAGACCCAGATTACCTTAAGGCCCCAACACTCGTCCCAACGTGGTATTATCTGTAGGTAAACACTTGGCCTATATTGAACCTATTAGTTATTGTAACATAAGACAATGCTAAGTAGTGATCATAGTGTAAAATTTGAATAAGTCTTTGGTTCATTGCAAATACCACTATATTAAACTTCCATTTCGAGAAGTACATAAAGCCAAGTAAGTGTTGTTTAGCTTATATATACAATTATTATATGACTTGATGGTTATGTCATATTTTCTGACCATTCGTTGGCTGAAATATACCACGTGGTCACCGTGTAACCGGTAGTATTGATTCCAGGTGAGTAATCATACATTCTAAAATATAGAATCCAATCATCCTCCCTACCGTCGAGTGCTTGACTCTAAGGTATTGACTGGCCATCTTTGTGTTCACCAAGCAAGAGTTATAACTCTTTGCTGTTTGTAGCGAGTGAGTTTATATCTGATAAGATGGTTCTGCTTCACGACGTAACCTATTTCTTTTTCTGCCTAATACAGATTTCAAATTAAATTGGCCCTATGACAATTTTTTTCCCTCTGTTTAATTTGAAATAAATTGGAAGTAAAATTAAGATGAGCACTTTGTTGCGGAAATAGTACTGCGATAACAACAAGGATGGCCTGTCATTACATTAGTACACGTATTCTACTCAACCTCGAGAAAGGTACTAGCCTATTTAGTAAGTAAATCATACCGTATACATACATACTTGCCAAATTTCAACCAATCACAAACGGCTATTCCGATTTCTTTCTTTGATTTGATCCGTATAAAAGATGTCGTTTGCTCCGATCTCAAACGTAAAAATAAAACAGTCAGTGATTTGTTACTCGAATATCAGCTCATGAGGCATGCTAATTTCATGATTATCATATAATAAAACAGTTAAGGCCTTTTAATTCGGTCATTACAGAGCTATACGGACCCACAGTTGTTACATAGGACTCGGCCTATATCAACTTTTGTGGATCTGTATAACTCTGTAATGACCGAATAAAAAGGCCTTAACTGTATATTATGTGTTGTGTATATTGTACAAGAGTGGTAAATATTAAAATTATTTAGAATAAAGGATAAATCCTTTGGTGTGTGATTGTGATTGTTCGGTGTAGCATGAGGCTGGTGGCAACTTCCAGTGTTATCCGGATAAAAAAGTCATACTCAAGTTATAGAAAATAGCAAGGTGTTAATAAAACAGCCGTTACAATTTTTGTAGAATTCGTCGTTTTCCACTGAAAGACATTTGAATTGAAATACCAAGGTAAAATGTTTTGTGGACGTTAGGCTATATGCCATGTTTTATTTATTTATTTTTTGTAGATAATAATAACCAAACATTATTCAAAATGTAACCCCAGCGAAAGAGAAACGGCGCAAATATAGAGAATGGTGTGTGTTGTTGTGTCTATTCTCTGCTTGTTGCCAGTGACAGACGAGGGTAGTGTCTGTTACACAGCTGGCTGGCACGTCGTATGAGCGGAGGATCTTAAGATCGTGGTGAAATTAAAATTAGACACGGACTTGTCAATGTACTATAACAGACTTATAGGTTTATACTTTAGTGTTTATTAAGTAATATTGTTAAGACTTTACACTGTATAAACATAGAAATCACAAGGTATTAGGAAATATAAACTTGCTTTACAGTTTGTCCAGGCGGAAGCTTTTATGGTGTCAATGGGAGACATTTTCCCGAGGCTGTTCCGGGTATCTCCGACAAAACAGAGCTCCATTGCTGTGGTCTGTTTGATCTGGTACTTGCTGGGTTTGTCCATGGTTACTGAGGTGAGTCAGTTTAACAACGAAGCAAAAACAAGAATGTCTTTGCCACAAACACACAATGTTACATCAAGTTCAGCTTTATATTTCGACAGCGGATTTCGCTGGCATATGGTAGTGCGTTGTCATATCTGTACGTATTTTCCATACAATTGAGGTTAACCAATGAGAAACAGTGTGTTACGTCATATATCACTCGAATCTGTTCATATTGGTCACATTTACGGTGTGAGTGGATCGAACAAGGCTCTCAGTAGGGCATCTCTTCACTCCAAAAGGCTTTTCCAAAAGAACGGCTGCATCTATTTTCCTCACGACATCGTCTGTTCTCACACTTCTCGTATTTAAGATGAATACAGTTTATCAAACATAATCCACTATTGGTACACAAAAACTCACATTCTATACTAATTCATCTGCAAAAAAGTCCCATTTAACAAAACTTTTACTTCCGCTTGTCACTGAGAATCTCCTCAATGCGGCAGCTGGACAAAGTTGGCATCAGCAATTCGTCGGTAGATTCATACGTCAACATTGTCTAGCTGCCGCATCGTGGGGAAGCTCAGTGACCAGCGGAAGTAATGTTTTTAAAATCGTGTCTAAATAGTCGAGTGGATTATCGGGTGAGTAGAATAAGAGGATTCCACATTCCACAACTTGATTCTTGAATGAAAATTCCCACGGGATAGAAGGTAAAAAAAACAGCAGGGTTTTTCCTTCTGCAGGTTGGGATGATTTTTCTTTCTCTTCAAACACACATAAAGTTATATACCCTAGTATTGTCAAGTCTCTCATATAGACGAGAGAAATAGGTCTGATACTTTCATTGCCTAGTTAAGTTGTTTATGTTCTCAACTACGGAATCGTGATAAAAAATTGTCAAATAATTTTCTTGCGAAATCACTTTTGTCAGGTTTTATAAATTTTTGTCAAATATTTAATAATGTTGCAATTTTTGTTCGTTTCTTCTTAACGCATATAATCGTCTAAATCGTCCTTCACACGTGTAATTCCTATTCTTGTAGGGTGGAGTATATGTGGAACAGATACTTGAGTGGTATTGTGCCGGTAGAATTATCTTGCTGATTGTCGTACTGGAGTGTCTAGCAATCTCTTATATATACGGTAAATCTGTAAATCTAGACCATGTATATAAGTAATATGACTGTGATGTTGTGAACATATACGGCTCTGGAGTTATTTCCCTTGATAATTCCACGTGATGGGATAACTTACCAATCACAATCATTGTAATAACCCTAAATCAGGTTAGATTACACAGTAGCTTCAATAATTGATTGCATTCGTCTGACAAAGCTTAGCTATAGGCGTATCATCGCTCCATTTCTTTTAAGTTTAAACCGTTAACTTTGGTCACTTTAGAAGGCTTTATTCTCATTCCTTCTATACATTAGAATCATTTCAGGTCTACCACCATTCTTGTCCCAAATCGCCTTTCCGTAACTTCCGCATCCCTCGATTAACGGCCTTACTGTAATGAATTACCTTTTTTTTTTTACAATTTGCGCTATATTTGGTGCTGCAGGCAATACTTGTAGCTCATGTAGATTAACGTATCCTTTAGGACATCAAGTTTATTCCGCACTATTACAAATGGACATACAACAGCTAACAGTTAAGAAAATAAAGACATAAAAATATATATTTTGCATAAAATTAGATCGAAACGACCAATGCAACAAGAGGCGTAAGTCACTCGAAAGAGCTGATTTAGCGTCATAGGTCGATTCATTAGAAGTGAACCAACGGATCGTTTTATATCATTACTCGATACAGAAAGGTTGTAATAATAAGTTGCCTTGTTATTATTATTATTGCAGGAGTAAATCGCTTCCAGGGTAACTTGGAGTACATGTTTGGGTTCCGTCTCTGGCCTTATTTTAAGATATGCTGGGCTGTCGTTACGCCTCTAATTGCCGGGGTAAGACATTTATTATTTTGTTATTCTATAATACTGTTTAGTTATGAACTATCAGGGAAAAAGAAACAAGCTGGCAGAAGGTATAAGTTGATTTAGGATACGTATTGCAAAGTGAATTACTATCAATGTGTATTAAACATGATTAATGACGACTCGATATATTTATTTTGGGCAATGTTTTAATGTTTGCATATATCTTAAAAAATAGATATCTAGTCGATGTTTGCAAGGATGAAGTCATATACATTTCGATCGATACATTTTTTCACAGTGTTTGTTCGTTGTGGATATCGTCCTTTATCCAGAGTTAACGTACAAAAGGAAATCTGGTATCTATTTCTTTCCTGATTGGTCGAGGGCGCTTGGATGGACCTTAGGTTGTTCTGCTATTGCCTTCGTTCCGGGCTGTATGATATACAGATTATTCACCACTGCTGGATCTGTCTTCCAGGTAACTATATACTTATAGGCTAACTCTACCGATGCCTTCACTCTATTACCCGTGAGCCAGCCGGTTATTTCCCCTTAGTCACAGACCTCTTAGTCACAGACCTCTTCATGGAAAACTGTGATTCTTCGTTTTTGTTTGTTTTATATGTCGGGTTACGACACACATAACAGTCACATCTTATACAAATATAACTGCTGGTTAGTTTTAGCCATCGACAGGTTGTGTGTCTTCACACTACAGCTGCAACTACCTTTAAAAGCTTAAACATGCTGAAACAGGCTACTCTTAATAAAGTAACGAATTACAATGTGACTGGCTGTAAATAGGCCATATCGGAGAAACTACAGAGGTTAATGATCTAACAGCGTGTACTTTAAATATTGCAGAGATTTCGTGCGTTATTGGCCCCTGAGTTCAACGATGTACAGTCCTGTAGAGCTCTGGGCGTGCTGGGAACATGTTCGGATATGGACGAGGAGGAGAGAATCGCCACAGAAATGAGACCAATGATGTCCTAGTTTACTGGAGAACGATACGGTCCTGAGAGGAAGGCAGATATTGCTGGGAACATAGATGGTGGACCCGGAAGCATGCCTTCTGCCAAACAATTTTGAGGGACTAGGGCTTTGTGTGATATTTAGGCAGCTTTTATCTTCCGCTTATTTGAGTTAGTCTTTACAGACCTGAATTACTATTTTGTGACGATGATATAGCTCCATCGTCATCGTATAGCATAGGCCTATGCAAGAAACTATCTCGATGCAGCGCACGGACCTAAAGGCTGAACATTTTATTATTAAACTTGGGTCGAAAAATAGTTAACCCTTTAAATTTTTGTGATAGAACTTATTTTTAAGAATATCAATTTACTGGATCATTTACTTATTTTTTTAATACAGCTCTTCTTTAAGACTATGCTTATTATATGAGTCTTTTGGTCTTTCCAGAGAGAAGATTCAATCCTCGTACTTAAAAACGTGTGCTATGACTTTTTTCCTAACAGAGCACGATTCTTTGACAATTCAAGTGTCGCACTCAACCACTTTTTTAGAGCACAATACTAACGATCACAAGAGTCTGAAGACAGTGGGATTTAACTATTCTCAAGTTTCGATAACGTTGGATTCTGGCCTACCTTGTCAAGCAGTTAATAACAAAGTTGTTTTCCGTTCAATTTGTACATTAGAGACACAAATGCAAACTACAAACGTTTTTGGGCATTCAATTGGTAATCGATGTCTTAATAACTTATATACCATTGCTAAATATATCGGAGGAGTATAAAACAAATTAACACTTGAATAGCCCAGCTGGCCTTAAAACAGATCTTTCGTGAATATACAGCCAATTTAGGCAACTCATAATATAGTCTGTGGTCTTCTTATCTTTAAACTACGGAGCCGTAAAACGGACATAGTAAAAAAAAGTCACCCGATGCCCTCCCCATTAAATTGTGTTGGCTGTTACAATGTATTATTTTTAGTAACATTCAATTTGTAAGGAAAACAAAAACATAGACAACAATCTATTAATCATTTAGTCGTTGTGTAGACTTACTATATTATTATTTCGACACATTAAGTGGTTACTTCCACTTAATTGGCTAATGAAAATGCGTCAGTTCTCCGCCATCTTTATTCACCAAAACAGATACATATGTATATAGATCCATCTAAATTTAGAGTTTATCGGGATCAAATCCCTTGGACTGAAAACACAGCAAATTGTTTGCATGAACATTCGCTTAAACACTTTGGTTTAAACTAGATTTGGGTAAAGGCAAGGTCCACCCCAATTCCGACTTAGTTAAACATATTGTAACCCTTACCAAAGATCTAATCTAAACGGCATCGAATAGACTCCTGCTTGACCGTGGCCTCTCCTTCGTATGGAAGCTCATTGCGGCCATCGAGTTCTTGGGATCTCGACCCCGAGGACGCGAGAATTTAACTGGAATCTTGAGTTTTCGACGTCGAGAACTCGAGAACTCGAGATC
>JAVFBZ010189080.1:0-34270 GCA_032466195.1 Katharina tunicata
ATGAACTTACCGGTAAAAGCTAACTGCTCAATGGCATGACAGGAAATGAATATCAGGCAAGCCATGCGCACAATGAATTTTAATATGTTTTCGCTTTTTCATGTTCTCGCTTTTTCGCGTCGGTTAACAGACGGAAATGTGAAAATCTACCATGGCACAAATGAAGCGGTTTTTTAAAACTTTTTCGCTGTTTCGTGTTTTCGCGTTTTCGCTTTTTCGCGTTCTCGTGTTTTTGTTTTTTCGAATTTTGGCATTTTCGCTTTTTCGTGTTGGTAAACCGAGAGAAAGGTGATAATATGCCATGGCACAAATCAGCCACCATAATTATGGGAGATAAGTTCGAGTTTCGTCATGTACTTATATCAATCATGCTTCTCGATGGTAAGAGTCGAACAACTGCCGTCACAAAATAATGTTTTGAAGGCATGTGGGTAATTCCATGCAGAGGTTGAGTCAGTGACGTTAAACAAGGCTTATTGGATTACCAGAGGTCACCATCCCAGACAGTTTGTCTTCATTATGTTAGTTATATAGGCCATCTTTTAACATTTAATTCTGATCACAAAATCTGCTACCATATAAGACTTGAATGTCCTAAAAAATACGTAGAATTAGTAGTTTCACAGACCCAATGCAGAGTTAAACACAATGTTTTCTATTGTCTGTCGAATGACTCGGCTACGAAACTGTTTTGATTGCCAAAGGCAGGCTCATTGGGTCACTTTCTAAAAATGTCGTAGGAGTTTTTAATTTCGTGCGCTAAAATTATATCACTCAAAACTACACGAAGATGTATCGTGTCATTTTCTTTTGTATAGGGAGGATCATTTTGTGACAGTTATTTGAGACACTTAAAGGCCAGTGGATAACACATTTAGTCAAATATCATTTTATTAGATCAATGGTATTGACACAAGTTATATTTCATTATGGCGGTTAAAATGCACATTAGTTAATAACAACTGTAAAATATTTTTACAACTTACTTACTACGCTAAATATATAAAGCTGTAAAAACATAATGTTGACTTAAAATGAAAAATACAATAATAAAAACAACGGAAATATAATATTTAAGGAGGTAACCACATTGAAACGTGTACAGTTTTATTACTTTAAATACATAAGTCGGTTTAAACGATTACATACATTTCGGTCACATCTTCTGCGCTAAGTAAACCTTTGAAAATAGAAAATAAGATATATATAATTTGTAAAAAGATTATAGCATGGTGAAACTTGGTACATTTTGGTTTGAAAATGTGAAAAAAATGAGGTACTAGTATATGATTCTCTGAACTTAAAATTCAGATGAAAATGATATCGACATATATCTTAATATCGACAAATATCTATCGTTATTTTGAATGATAGGCGACAGTATGCCATGTACAATGAGTTGAAGTCATAAAATTAAATCAGTTTTGCATAGCTCTTTGGTTATGGATTGTTATAACAGGACACTTCAGCAGTCATTAAAAGATTTTGGCGAAACATTTTTTTAGTACTACATTACAAGTGTCAAAACCTCTATCAAGGCATGTGAGCTATAGCCTGAGCGCTCCTTGAACGTAGCTTGAGCGCTCATTGAGAGATAGCTTGATCAACTGCACCTGAAGTCCTCAAATGCTACACTACTTTACAGGTGAAGAATCACTTTAACACCTTCTTTAAATCACGAAGAAATTATACAGAATACATGCAGAGAAAAAGTGTGTTACAAACGTTTTGAACAGTGACAAATAGATATAAAGAGGTATGAGGTAGGAGTCTACGTCTACAAACATCACTATTTCATTTATTTTGGAAAAGATGCGAAAATACTCTAACTTTACCGTATGCTGTTAAGGAACATTAAGAATTGCATACTGCAGTATTGCAGAAATAAAATGAACATAGACAATGATATATTACCAAGGCATTTCTTCTATACATTTATGTCGCTTTCAATTTAGAAGACCGAGGGGAAAAAATTAAATTTCCATGGAAACACTTCTTGAATAGATGCCAAATCAAGATGAAAGAATAAAACAGTGCAATTTCCTTTTATTTCCGTCTATCTAAGAGATGTATGGTTATCTGACTGTAAAGCTGTTAAAGTGTTGAAGGAAATTTGTGTGTCACCAAAACCCCGTAGTGTATTCTTAAAAGCTGCTCTTTGGGATTGGCGACTAAATCAGTGCTGCTCAAACAGATTCTATTAAAACCAATGATCCCGAACAATACGTGTCTCCATCGATAATGTTTGATGTCATCCGATCCAGGACACCATTTAAATGAACTCTGAACATTTCAACAACCGGCCCGGAACTGTATGAATCTGAGTAGCAAGGGTTTCATAACTTTGATGTTTCCAGTTCACCATCTTCTATGTTTTTTGTTGATCCATTCACGTTAACCATGAGGTTCATTTTCCTAAGTTCGTGTCTGGATAGATGTTCTATAATCCCCGCCCCATATCCGTCGCCTAACACGTTAATTGCTGTACGACATCGAGCTCTGTAATGATAACAGTTAGATTAAAACATTTCATTGGGGTATTTGATGATCGAATTTGATTAGAAGCATAGTAACATGTTTAGTTGTTTGCGTGAGTCCGGATTGTTTTAGCGATTTGACATTTCATTCTTATCATTTAATTTTCAGCTTATTGCTTAAATTCTGAATTCTAGAATATATGTTCAAGGAAAGCTAAGGTTTTATCATTTAAGTTTGTAAGGGTGCGTGCGGGGCGTAAACAATAATTGCCTGGCAATCAAATTGAACGATACTTACAAGAACCAATCAACGGCCAGCAGTGTACTGATGTCTTCAGTGGGCAGTCCCATCGATGTGAGTATCATAATCATATAGACAACACCAGCACCCGGTATGCCGGCCGCCCCCATGGCAATGGATAACGCCAATATGCTGAAAAGATAGGAACATTAAAAACAATCCTGTTATATTCATGGTGTTTGTTCATGTTTACCTGAAGGGTTGCTCTTCAATCTAATGAAACTTAAATCATATTTGCTATTGTTGGTTGAAAAGATTTAAAGGGAGATAACTGCTCCAGCCTTAAACACACTCGGAAGCCATATCGAATGTACTGCACACATCATCTCGGACGTTATACGATCATCGCCATTTTATCCGGAACTTTTTCACAGCCTGTGGGTCAAACTGCCAATGCAGACAGATTCCACAGTTTCCATTTGTTTTACATTCAGGACATAATTTACTCCTAAACTAAATATAGTGCATCTAAAGCCATATGAAATACGCTCGATTATAATATATGTTCTTAGGTGTTCATTGTCCATACGGTGGTAAGTAGGCTTCCGGCGAACAAAATGTACCATTTTGATACATACTCATACACCTACAACGGCCGAGCTAAGTGATGACAGACAAATAAAGAGAAATTACGCGAGGTTTTCCCGATTGGCCTTATATACACGACAACGTGAGCCTAAAAGTACACTATACAAACAGGAAAACTATTCAACTCATGTACCAGTTTTTAAAGTAATACGGACGGCTGAAAGATCATTTTTTGCGTACGAACAGAATATGGGCAGATAACAATATAACCGTCAACCTAAATATCGACCTAAATATCAATATCGGCCCTTTTCTCCCAAGTCAAAAAACCCACTAAACATACATGTTATATAGAGCAACCAGGTTATTAGGCATAATGAGACATACAGAGATATACATGTATGTAATATATTCTCTGATGACATATGGTATATATAGTCAGCATTGGCTCAATTTGATCGACTTGATATGTAACAACACTAAAAGTGCATTTATTTTGTCACGTTCGGTACTCCGGAGTTATACCACCTTTAACATTTCGACTACTTCGGCTTGCTTATTTAAGTCGTTTGCCTATGTAGGCAATAATGTTCTGCTACAAACTATATACGAGACTAACATGAGCCATTACGAGTCAGTTGTCAGTTTATTGGGATAGGCACAAAGTACTATTTATTTCAGAGGCGCAGTAAAAGTTTTCCGTGTCAGTCTTTTGTTTAGCCTACCGTGGGATCGAAATTTCATCCATTAATGAATTGCACATATATTCAATCGGGGTGAATTAGAGATTATTACGACATTCTTATTATTACGAGATATCTCAAATTAAATACAAAGATCTCTTATTATCTAGATATATCACCAGTTTAATTAGGCATATATCTACTTTTGGATAAATTGTGCATTTCATAATGAGCGATAAGTACAAAAAATACAGTTAAACGTTTACATACTTATTATTCAAGTCTGGTTCATGTTTGTATATGATATTTTGCTGAACGACATTGACAATTAACCTAGGCACGAATTTAACCATAAGTAAACTAACTAGTAACTTATATGACAAAATATTTTAGCTAAATTTTAAAAGGAAAGAATGTCTTAATAGAATACTGAAATGTTCCCGGATTCGCTTAAAACCAACATACCCTGTGGGGCGGTTGACCGTATAGCAGTATGTATATTCAGGGTACAACAGCTGCGCTATAACGTGAACGTTTTCTGGAATCAAATCTTCTGTAATTATGTTTATCACTATATCAATTCGAGGCACCCTAGGCTGCATGCATATCAACCGATAACTCAAGTTACCGTTACAAAGTGGGTTAAATTTATATATGTTTTTTAAGTACTCTGACATTTTTGTTTTAGATGTAACAAAACTGTGAAAATTTATATTTCCATAACACTTAGTAAACCGTACGTACTAACGAAAGGCAGAATATTCGGTTATATCTACATGCTAGCGTGGAAATCGTCCTCTAACCTTTATAAGTATGGAAGACGAACTCAACATATATTAAACAATGACTTAAACACAGGGAAACCATATCAATTTTGTGTATCTCAAGAACGAATCCAAACCTGTACGTTTGAATAGACGTGGCAGTGTAATTGGCTTTATGCATGGTCATACGTACTCCTTAAAAGCTTAAGAAAACAGCCTCCCTCGTTTAAAATGAAACCCTTCACGAACAAAACAACTAGGCTTACGGCATCGTTTCAACAGAAAATGGAATTTGAGAAATGTGAATATTCAAACAGCCTGCACCTTATAACACAGTGTTCATTGTATTATAGTCTGAATTGCATCAATTAAAAACCATGGAGCCCAACAATAGCCTCCGGTCATTTTGTGACGCTTTAGTGGGCACAAATAAAATACCAGATTTGTCACTTTGAGACAGTAAAATTGTCAAAAAAGCCAAATAATTAGACAAAACGCCTTGATAAAATAGGTGGTCAGCATTTTACTTGGTACAAAACTACGTGGAAAACTGGTTTACAGCTATACAACACATACATGTACTTACATGCTTTAAAAGACATGTCACATTGCATGACTTAGGAAAGACGAACTGTCTTACCTTATAAACTCTCAGAGGAGAGTATTTTCAAAGGCTTTAATCTCGACTTGCTAAGATTAAGTTAGAACTACCTTCTGACAGAAGGTAATATTTTATGAATTCTTCACTTATGATACACATGCACGCTGTTCAGCTATAACATCTGAGTTAAAATTTTATATTCCGGAATGATGTTTTAATCTCGAGTTGAGATTTTATATCAATTATGACTTTTGAAATTGATATAAGGTGGTCTTTATTCAGGTTTTTATGCATTAAAATATTTAATATCATTATAGGGTTATTGAACACTTTAGCAAGGTATTGTACTTTCCACTGGAATTGATTTATTACGCTCATTCACAAATATTATTATTTAAAAGTAACACTTTTCAAGCTTAGCATTACTTAAGTAGACAAGATAAACATATCTTTACCTGATGTGTGCCACAGGTATATCCGGGAAGTTTTCCAGTGCCTGCCGTGATCCAGTGAAGATTTAAACGAGATTTATATACAAGGTTTTCCGCCATACGCCGTCAATACAAAGTCGTCAAATAAGTTAAATACTCTTTAGTACGAAGTTAAACACCTATCAATCCAATAAATAAATCAATTATTGGTTTCGTTCTTTACCTGATTGTAACAAGCTCTCCAGCACTGAGCGGTATGTTGTTCAGCTGGGCCACGAAGACCGCCATCATTGTGAAATAGAGACAGGTGCCATCCATATTAACGGTGGCACCAACAGAGGCAATCAATTTGGTCACTCTCGGGTCCACACCGTTCTTCTCTTCCAAGCATTTGATGGTAAGGGGTAATGTGGCGCTACTGTTAACATAAACAACAGCCATTGTTTTAGATGTTAAATATGTTTTATGATTTGAGTATTTGTGAGAAACATTGTAGTTTAATCCTCTCCCTTGTTTACCGTTGCCAGATTTGTGTCCTACATTGGTGTTGGTCTTCTTGACATACATGAAGGATACGTTTGTATCTATGTAAATACACGGATGGGTGTGTGAACAAAATGATATTTTCTTAGAGGGTCATTTTCAAGAGGGACATAATATGTAAATGGATTTTAATAAAGCAGAAGTTGTAACCCATATATACTTGTCTTGTTACTTAACATGATATTTGATACCGAAAACTGTGAACATGACAGACAATAGACAACAAGATGTCTACTGCCTATGCATTGACGAAATGTAAAAACGAAATAAATATTATCTTAAAAGAAGATACAGATTGAGCTATATTTGGGCTCTGTTTGAATTAGCGAATACTTCATGTCGATGTATGAAGGCATGCACAAATCTAAACCTAGCCCGACGGTAAATTAAATTAATTATGGTAAATTAAACAAAGCAAAATAGCAATGGCATTACCTTGATTCAGACCCAAAAGCGAATACCATCGCTGGAAACATAGCTGGCAAAAATTTGAAGGGATTTTTCCTGACGACGACTAAGAATATGAGAGATAGCACGACAAAACCATGGATGACCAGCCCCGTCACAACGCTAACCGCAAATATCCCCAGATCTTGAAAAGTTTTGGCTGGATTGTCCATTTCTGCTAGTTTAGCGGCGATGAGAAAAGCGATACCTACTGGCGAGTACCTGAAATATAACAATATTTCCATAAGATAAATATATTTTATGCTTGGAATTTAAATCAAATTCCTTACAGTTATTGTTGACATTTAAACTTCATCATATTGGCGCGACCTGCACTTCATACATTTCAAAAACTAACATGAAGATGAAACGATGATTTCATCGTGGTTCATACGGAATTCTTCAACTGGAAACTGTATTGTAGCGAAAGAAGATGAAGTCCATACTAAAAAAAAAATGCGTGCTTATGTATTCTAGATATACCAAAAATACACTCCTTCTGTTTTTGTGTGTCTTCGGTAAAACCGAAATTGAATCAGCATCTCTTTTAAAATATAACGATATTATTAACAAACCTTCAAAGCAGATTTTGGCAAGCAGATTTTTACATGTGTTAATTTGCCCTAAACTGTGAAAGTTTAATATTCTATATTTGTTTGTTTTGTTATGCTAATTTTTGATATAGATGTATGTGAAGTTTACTTCTCTGACACTTTATGTATGATTATTATTTGCTTTGTTGTATTTTTAAATTTTCATGACATGTTTTCTTTTACTAATGTTAGAAACATTTCACACATATCTCATATATGTATAAATTGTAGCATTTTTGATTTTGTTAGTAGACAAGAGGATAGGGCACTTCTACACTGAGAGTCAGATGTAAATATATATTTGGATGATTGTTGTTTGAACATGTTTTTATGTCATTGAGATGAATCCATGCAGTATATGATTGATAGCCTGATTTTGCCTTGCGCCCGTTCCTCCCTTGAAAGTACAAAGGCAAAAGGCATGTTTTCCCCCTCAATACGTGTTGTTGTTACAATAAAACGCAAGTGTTTAACGTTGAAACGAAAATTACCATATAAAGATGGCGACCAATCGGAAGGTGACACAACGCAAGGAGCGGAAGAAATCCAGGAAAGCCTTGCCCTCCTGTCCAGCAGCGGAAGTGACGCAACCAAATACGATTGAGCAGACGACAAGACCAATCATATTAATCCCACTGACCTTCTCGGTTAACAGAGATGTCTCCGTTTTGTAGGCCTCTGAGACGAAAATAAGAAAACATGAATCAATAAATACATCAGGAAACTGATCAAACTCTATATATATCCTTCTGGGAGCAAGAAATTTTTAAATCTGAGTTTAAACAAAAACTTTATAATAGCTACGGATTGACCTGTTAGTTCGAAAGACTACCTGCGATGTATTGCAACATGTGCGTGTTGAGATGCAAAGGGGGCTATACAGGTTCATTTTCGAGTTTGCCTCGTCTATATGTATACACACTTATACATATATAGCTGATTGTAGTTAAACGTCAAAATCTAATTATAAGCGCAATGTACAATGTAGTAAAACAACAACAAAAACACATCAGTGAAATGTAAAGTGGTATGCTCTAGTTTTCCACTGTCTCTAATAGTATGAATAAACTTTTGTTACGCTGACCTGTATATCCAGGCCTAAGAAATATGATACCGCACTGCTTGATACGGATTGAAATGTAGTCATAATCGTTTGACATTGGGGCATGGGTAGATCTTACACATATCTATGGAAGCTCGCCATGGCAATCACGCCATTAACAAAAACTCGTGTTAAATTCAACAATAAATGGCCGTTATGGGCTTCACTACATATCAAAATATGACACTGAAGTTACAGCTTGACCAATAGGATGGGTTTACAAAGGTGTATCATTCTAATACATGTACGAACACTTAAATTGGCAGATCAAACTGCCAACATTTTTTGTTGAAACCAGGAAAAAGTAAAGGCAACTTAGGAGCAACAATTCAACAATGACGTGGTATATTCAGTAAAATAAAACGATAGCATCTGACGTGAAGTGAGTGTTATATTTTATTCAACATTTTAATTCTATATTATTAAATTATATTTAATTCAAGCACGTGAAAGTTTCACCACGTGGTATTTTGCTGGCAAATTCATTTCAATTCAGCCATTTAAACCAATCGTTATTGTGTGAACGATCGAGCCTTACCTGTTATATTGGTCATGTTCTTCAGATTGTCGTCTGCAAACAGATCAAATACAGCTTATGCGTTAAATTAACTTTACTCGACAGGTACATGCGTTTTTCTATAAAAACGATTGAATTGATCCCTGTCGATGCCTTCAGACATTACAACGGTTCTTAGGATACTTTGACACGTTATGCAATATAACATAGGACTTACTGATAGTTCAACGAATTAGAATTAACCATTTCCAAAATCCTAGTCTATCGTGAACAATAATGATTACGTAGATAAACCTGGAAAGTTTCTATAAATTAAAAAATATTTTCTCGATATTATTTATAGATCTTTACTTGCAGGAAATTAACGGGACTATTGTAGATAAGTTATGTAAACAAAAACATGACAAACACGATTTCGAAATGGAGACATAAAAATGTCATTTAAAAATAGAAAATCTCCCTAATTATGAAATCCCCTCAGGGAATGAGTCACGATAGAGAATGAACTGTGTTGTAAATATAAATCGGACTGTGAATGCGTAACCAAAAATATGTAATACCCGGTAATGCCGCAAACTGCCTGGCATTCGGGGAGGACGAGACTCGCATATATACCCGATTTGTTTACCGAAGTCGATATATGAGAAGTATTCTCAACGAAATGATAATACCTTTCTTGAGGCAAAATGCCAGCAACAGTAGATATTTACGACAGATTGTTAATTAAAATGGAACGAATTGATATATGCTTTGTTCAAGGATTTTGTACACTAGACGTATATTTGACGCGGGAGTTATATTTTCCCAAAGACAGTGAATGGGCTTGAACCTAAATTACTCACCAGTAATGTTAGTCAAGGCTTTTATTAAAGATGGCACAGACAGCTCAGGCGATGAAATATTCTTTGTCAGATAGGTGGTCTTTTTCTACAATAAATATAAAACAAATCTCATGATAACAGTCTGCCGACTTGAACATTTTGACATTAAGTTTATTGGAACCACTTCCATATATATTTATTTAATTGGTGGCAAACCAGGAGCTCCGCAGCCAACACAAAATTCCCATTATATGCTTATGGTCGACAGGGGACTCGAACCTATACCCAGCAGCTTTAATGGGACTCAGAAGTCCAACGCTCAACCAACTGAGCCACCGCTTCGTTCTGCTGGAAATTTCAGTTGTTTTTGATCAAGTGATAACGAGAGGGTCTGGACAAAGACTTACCGATGTAAAGCAAACTTCAACTATGTTGTCAGGAACCATGTTTCTGCAATAAAGAAAAGACTGAATGGATGATTATTTGATCGATTCCATTGAATTAGTATTTGATCGATTCCATAGAATGATTATTGACTGATTGATTAACTGACTGACCATTCAGTGATTGATTGATTATTTGATCGTCCATCGATCGACTGAGCGAGCGAGCGATTGGTTTATTGGTTGATTGACGACGTAACGATCGATGAGTAATCTCCAATTAACCGCTTGATATTTGTTCCTTTCCTTCATTGTGTTTTACAGTACAACTAAACATACTATTGTTGACACATTGTATTGTAAGTTATCCTGAAGTTTAAGATTGATTTGATTCGAGTGTTAAATTACTTTGTATTTATATTGAACCCATTCTATTTTATTCAACATTTGCTAGTTTAAGTTACCTCTAGAAACAAAGATCAACAGGTCAACTCTTCGAAATAAAGCCAAACTGAACACCCCTGGTAACTAGGTTAACGCTTCTAACAAATGTCATATATCCTATAGTTTGGCCAAGAAAATTGAACCGGAGTGATTTACGAATGCTTTAAATAAACAGATGTAAACAGCTGAAGTGGAGGGTGTTTTACAAGAAAAGCTAACTATGATCTACAGAGTGTTTTCCCAAAACAGTTACGTTTTTGTGGTAGTTAAAACAGCTGTTAAATAACTCTAACATCAGTGAATTAGAGCCATGTCATAGTGCTTAGTTTATGTCTTAACAAGGTTTAACGAGGAAGGCAGCGTGGTGGCATAGTGTTTTTTTCCCACAGAACGTTAAAGCTTCTAGTTTACCACACATGTTAAAATGTTACAAGCTCAACCCTAAGTAAGAACATATTGGTGAAAAAATATCTAGGACATGAACGACCTCCAAAACATTCAACTCCGACGTCAGTCTGCCGTGTAGTGAAGCTGCATTTTTTTCCCCAACCAAACCCAACACAAGTTAAAACCCTTACCCAGATCTATAATGTTTATGCAAAACTATGTTAGCCTAATGACCATAAGGACACCATTTGATCGTCAAACGACTAATAGAAACGGACGATTGACGGGAGATCCCTGTGCCCTGGTGCTCTCTAAGGTAACGGGCATCAGGAAACCGACTTATTGTGGAGTCCTGTATTAAGCTCGGTTCTTGTCCTGTGTTGTTGTTGTCCGTTGCCAGTGTTGCCGAGGATAGTTTCGCGCACCCATTGGACTTACAACACGTGGTACACGTGACATAACCTTCATGTTGTAACACACCAATCACATGCAAATACCCGACCGACGTTCATTGGATTCTTACTGCTGAGGCTCTGCACATGGCATTAATCTTTCAGTAACCGAACGATACAATATTGTTATCTTAGTTTTGTTCTTATTTGTCAAAAATGAAGGAAATAAAAACTGACAAAATACTGCTTTTTTTTCAGATGATGAAAAGGGTTGCGTGTCAAAGCGTCAGCTTTTAATGCTAGCATGTGGCGCATATGACAGCTAAACACTAATACATTGATAACAAAAATATATGAATTAACAAATAGACAGAGCCCTGATTTACAATAAGGTTAAATATAAGAGACCTATTTTGAAGTATATCTATCGAGGCTAAAATGGATTCTGAATATCACATGGGAGCTTCCCGTGAGAACGAGTCGCATACTGCTCGTGATTATGTCATTAGTGCGATGCTGCATCACCAAATAATAGAATAAAACACCAGTTAGAGCGAAAAGAGTGATTAGGCATTACGTTGTTTTTCTTGCGGAACTTTGGATATCTAGAAACCAGAATTGATGTCACGACTCGGGGGTAAGGGTGATGTTGTAAGGACTTTTGGAGTTGTTTGCCGTTATACTATGTAAACATCACACCATGTATGAATATATTGGTTCCGTGGTTAACCAGGTTATTGTTATCGGTAGGCTGACCTTTATATTTGCAATTTAATCGGCACATAAATTAAACTCTTTTATATACAACATAGTCTTATATGTCTTGTTCACATCCGGTGGAAAATTTAGTATCGCTTATTACGGCTATATATGGCACAGACAAAGTTCAACAGGGCACATAACCCACAGTTAATGACCACAACATCTGTGAAGCATATCAATACATGTAAATGCCAGAAATGTGTTAAGTGATTAAAGTCGCTTTGCTGAGCACTAATACGACATTTAGAACTTCTTCGATAAGACCCCGTTTACAAATCATTAGCATAAACAAATTTGGACAACTTTGGTAGACGAGTTTTCGTTCACAGTACCAACGCTTTAGAGGCTAATCTATTTCCATGTCCCGTTCAAACTACAAGTGCCAAACGGTTTACAAAACACATTTTTTCCAAATACAGAATATACACCAATAGAATTGTGAGTTTTTCCTAATCTAGATATGTCAAAATATCTGTATCGCGTGAAGATAACGCCTTTCCACAGCTAGTAGTACTGTTCTGTTTGCTTAAGATCTACGGTTCAGTATCTGTCACAAATATGTCATAAGAATATGAAAACGGCACTGTTCTAACACAGGGAACTATATATATTTATTTAGACTTAAGAAATTTGATCAGGCATTGTGAGAAACTTAGAGTTGTTATAACGACACAGAAAGGGAACTGGCGCACTGTTTATCTTAATGTTTTACAGGGATGCATAGGACGTGTCGTAAATAATTCAATAATTTGAAGGGTATGTCAGGTTTTAATCTGAACAGAATAACAATAACAATAATTAACCAATGTAAGGTAGCATAGAACAAGTTAAATAGGTCCCTTAAGGGGATTTTTAGGAATGTGGTTTATAAATGGAGTTTATAAACTAGTCAATGAAGAATTGGTTGATGAGACTTTCTTGCGAAGGACAGCTAAGTTGTTAAATCTGACACAGCTGGGCTAATTCAGTGATATGTAGAACTTGAAGCTGGCTTAGTAACAAAAGGAAACTTGTCTGGATTTATGGCACGTTGGAAATCCATACAACTGTTGTTAGAAGAAACATTGAACTTAAGGTTAGGATATATGATTAAACCGCAGTCACAGTTGTATTATCTGGAGAGAGATAGTGCGGTTGTTTCGACGTCAATCAGGTGGTGTGTACTCATGCAAATGTTTTTACCAGACAAAGACAAAAATCTCGCCTTAAAGTAAACGCAACAGGTTTCAAATAGAAACAATTAGATCTTGAAAGCAAATTTCAACAAACAGTACCCTCGCAATATGCAGCTGAATACATGTACGATATACTAGATGCAGGGCTTTTGTACCGTTATTAGTCTACCATGCAATTCACGTTTAACGATACAGAACAGTACCGAATAAAAATGTGTAGATTTAAGTTTTCACACTTACCGGTTTTAACCTGTTCATTTAAGTGATTTTCAATTCTGTTTGAAATAACGAAACTCTCCGAAAAAAAATGTATTTATTAAAAACGTCCACCTCGGGTATTGGTAACATTTAAAAGGTGATTATATTTGTCAAAAAGAAATGAAGATGGCGGCAAAATTCGATAAATCAGTAGGTTGAGTAGAGACTAGGTTCTTCTCTCTCAATAAATTTACATATTTTTTTAAATAATTGCCGCAGAGCGAGTTTTTGACATTTAGATTTCCTTCAAATATAATATTTGGTTAAACATTACACAAATTATCGAAGAAAATTGACTAAAAATGGTATTTAGTCGGTTAGTACATTTTATGTACCCATATCGCCCTGCAAGATGCGGACATTTCGATGGTTTAGATTGTTCTGTATCTTAATGATATACTTATTGCATTTTGGCACTGTTTGCAGAATTGATGGTTGGTTCTTTAAGCAAAATTCCACGAATGTCGACTCAGCTTAATTTTGCTTGACAAAGGTTAGTGAAGAAACTGTCGCTCTATTTCTTAATGTGAAAATTACATTCATTGATTCCTTCGAGGACATGCACATTTAGCTGTTAACACGTGTTAGTGGTATTACGTTACTTTAACTGGTACGTATTTACGCTTTTTATGGCTTTAAAAGTGTCAGTGATCACAAAGTTCGTTTTTTATAATACATAATGCACAACATTTTATGGTTTCAAAAGTCAGTCACCACAAAGACCGTTTTTTATAATACATAATGCATTACATTTATGGCTTTAATAGTCAGTGACCACAATATCGTTTTTTATAATACATAATGCATTACATTTTATGACTTCAAAAGTCAGTGACTACAAACATCGTTTTTTATAATATAAAATGCAAAACATTTAATGGCTTCAAATTCAGTGACCACAAATATCGTTTTTTATAATAAAATGCATAACATTTTATGGCTTCAAAAGTCAGTGAACACAAAGATCGTTTTCTATAATACATAATGCATTACATTTTATGGCTTCAAAAGTCAGTTACCACAAAGATCGTTTTTTATAATATAAAATGCACAACATTTTATGGCTTCAAAAGTCAGTGACCACAAATATCGTTTTTTATAATACATTATGCATTATATTTTATGGTTTCAAAAGTCAGTGACCACAAAGATCGTTTTTTATAATACATAATGCATTACATTTTATGGCTTTAAAAGTCAGTGACCACAATATCGTTTTTTATAACACATAATGCATTATATTTTATGACTTCAAAAGTCAGTGACCACAAAGATCGTGTTTTATAATATAAAATGCAAAACATTTTATGGCTTCAAAGTCAGTGACCCCAAATATCGTTTTTTATAATAAAATGCATAACATTTTATGGCTTCAAAAGTCAGTGACCACAAAGATCGTTTTCTATAATATAAAATGCACAACATTTTATGGCCTCAAAGTAGTCAGTGATCACAAATATCGTTTTTTATAATAAAATGCATTACATTTTTTGGCTTCAAAAGTCAGTGACCACAAAGATCGTTTTTTATAATATAATGCATTACATTTTATGGCTTCAAAAGTAAGTGACCACAAAGATAGTTTTTTATAATATAAAATGCACAACATTTTATGGCTTCAAAGTCAGTGACCACAAATATTGTTTTTTTATAATATAATGCATTACATTTTATGGCTTCAAAGTCAGTGACCACAAATATCGTTTTTTATAACATAATGCATTACATTTTATGGCTTCAAAAGTCAGTGACCACAAAGATCGTTTTTTATCAAATAAAATGCACAACATTTTATGGTTTCAAAGTCAGTGACCACAAATATCGTTTTTTTTAAATAATATAATGCATTACATTGTATGGCTTCAAAGTCAGTGACCACAAATATCTTTTTTTTTAATAATATAATGCATTACATTTTATGGCTTCAAAAGTCAGTTACCACAAAGATCATTTTTTATAATATATAATGGACAACATACCTGAACAGATCCATAAATGCGAGGCCAGGGCTGGATTGTATGTTATACTGCTGCCCAGTCCCCGCTATTCGGCCACTCGTCCTCTCCCCGGGGCGAATAGTAACCGCCAGGGTGATCCCAAGTATTGAAGCGAGAATAAGGGTTACCACATAGTACCCCAAAGCCCGCAGACCGATCTTACCCGATGAGCGAATATCAATCTCAGCGGTAGAACACAATAAGCTTGACACGACAATGGGGATTAACAACATCTTCATCATTTGGATAAAGATGTCTCCGGGAAACTTCAAATAAACTATCTGCGGTTTGGTCAGTTTGGGCTCCATGGAATTAAGGCCTACTCCTATGGAAACCCCTACCACGACCCCTACCAACATGGACAATACCAACAGATTGGATTTGAGGAAATTAACGCAACAAAACTTCGTCACCTTCATTTTGGACTGTCTTGCTTTGTTAGCGTACACTGTGTCGTGATCTTCGTCGGTCCAATCGTCCTTGGGTTTAAGGGGCTCCATGATAAACGGGCTGTTTTATAATCCCTAATATCTATGTCAACACGGCTAACAAATCAAGCTATGAGGAGAAATATGTGTTGTGCTGACGTCTCTTCTATATTCCCCTAGCGTTGAGTCAAGTGGACGAGTAAATATTGAAATGGTCTTCTGGTGGATAATCACAAATCTGTCCCACTCTGCACCTCAAACTCCAGAAATCTACAGCTAAAAACAAGAACAGACCACACAGTAGAGTCCCGGGTCACACACAATGTTGTATATAGAGTGCCTGTACACTAGAAGACTCAGCGCTTATTCACACGAAAGATCATATTATCGCTAGTAGAATACTACACACTGTACAAAAGGGAACAAAAATCGATGGAGATTTTAAAAGAAATAAAATGGATTAGGACTCAAACTTTAAATATATTCAAATGAAGTCTATTGTAAATCAACTCACTAATGATCTGGTTTATGCGGAAAAATGCTAAATGTTCTGTTCTATTATATTCATATTGCATTATAAATAAATATATACCAGTGGGGCAGAAGAATGACAATACGGTGTACAGTTGAGTTTTATTTAAAAACTACCGTGTTCTTTATTGTACGTATTACGGACGACTAACACATCTCAATAAAAGGCTTTAAATGAACTTAAAAATTCGAAGTGGGTCGCATGTTTATGTTATATAATTCTTCAGTGGCGTATTAAACGAGAGCAAATAATATAACCGTAGTATTATTTTGGAGAGCACATGTGTCAAGCTGTTTAAAGCATTTGATAATTGTTTTTCGTGAATTCTTAAATACCCTTTCCTATCGATCACCCAAGACTTATTCTACGCGCAAAGAAGTGTCCACGTACGCAACTGAGCGACTAATGAACAGCTAAACCTCCCAGTGACAGACCAGAAGAGGGGCGGCTAATCTCTGATTTACCCCAGGCAGTCTGTCTCAACAAGTAATTTACAAGTTATGTAATTGAAATAACCACGAATAAGGCGAGTAGTCGTTTATTTCCTTATTCCATTTCAAATACATTATACTCAATGTGCTGTGTAACCTCTATAATATGATTTGTTATCAGGAAGCAGTTTACTTTAACACATCTAAGTGGGTATGACATATACGTATCAGAAGTACGATGTGTCATTTATTTATAAAAAATATATTTTGAATTTGAATACATAAAGCGTTTGAGAACCTCCATATTGTTTTGCCGTATGTCATATTTTGCTGCAGTTGGAGTGCACTTAAAACCACATAAAAAATGTCAACTAAAGGTGATGTTTCAAGTGTTTTCCATTCTTATAAATACATTTTTAATCTTGTATTGTTGTACTAGGCCTTATCGATTGTTTTAGTAGCATGAAGGTTTGTTTGATTGGTGTTTAACGTCGTACTCAAGAGTATTTCACCTATATGATGACTTACTAATCTTAATAATTTGCGTTGCCGGTGTATGGTGGAAAACCGGGAAGAAACCTCGTAAAAACCACCTTGCGAACTCCACAGCCACCGGAAAACTTCCCTAAAATACCTAAGGCCCACAGGGGGGATCGAACCTATACCGGGTGAAGTGGAGGGGGTTCCAACGCTCAACCACGGAGCCACGACGCGGATCCGTAGCATGAAGATAACAGTGTGTGTGGGCGTGGAAAATTGACAGGTACTTTAATATACAGATGAACGATGACATCTTCAAGGAAATCTAAGCGGACATTCACAGAAAGTTATATTATGTTAATCTTATTTGCACAAGGCAAATCAACCCAAGAATAGAATTACAGAATTGCTTAGCGGACTTTCACGAATTGCTTAGAGGACTTTCACGAATTGCAATGTAATGTTAATCATGTTTGCAGATGGCAAATTTACTGAAGGAAAATGCACACTTAAGAGAATAGTCACATTGTATGTTGATTATATTTGCAGAAATTAATCAATCCATAACCAACACCTTAAAGACGTATTAATCTTACCTTGTTTGAGATGATCTTCACCACTACACATACAATTCAACTAGTGGAAGTGAATGAAAATAACCGGTTTACTATGTAAGTCAAACATGCTACGCTCTGTCAAGTACATTGTCTGGGGGTGACAGCCTCATGGTGGGACCGTGGTTGGTCAGATGCATGGCCCAGATTCCGCTGGTTTGCTTGACATTTGACTGTGAGAACAACACGTGGGGTGAACACGCATAAAGTTTCCAGATTAATGGCTTCTTTTATAACAACAAGGCGTGAGCAGAAGTCGTGCCCACAGAGCAAATCTTTACATTATTGTAAAGATTTGTGGTTACAAAAAAAGCGACGGACAAACATAGCGGTCAGTTGCCAAGAGTGACCCCTTATTTATGAAGTGAACACCAATCGCCCATTCAGTTTTAAACCCGCTTTTGTTATTTTAGCTCGAAAGCGGAAAGTTAGACCATAAACTAACTTCGAATCTTTAATCGTGTTATCCTAGAAAATATGTTATTGATTCCGTTAGTTAAAATACAATCTCACAATTCTCGGTATGTCTTTTATAACTGCTACACAATTAAAATAAAGGTCATCAGCGGAAGCTACCAGTTTACCAGAACATACCAGGCTAAAAGTCAACAAAATGTCAACGTTAGGGCAAAATAAATGAAAAGCAACTTAATGGATCACAATATGATAGCTATAAGCCATTAACTGTACTACGAATAATTTTAACTGCGGCCGACATTTAGAGCCGAGTAACAAGTTGGTCGCAATTTCGAGCTACCATTAAAATCCCAAAAAGCTGGTCATCTGGAAAGACTTTACATTTTGTAAGTACGTCTCGGCAACAACCTGTTCCTTTCAACTCAGTTAAACAAACTTACGGTATAAAAAAAAGACATATGCCTACACAGGCTGTGTTCACATTCACAAAGGGTTTAAGAAAACAAAGGCTAGTAACACTTCACCGAAACTTCGTGCTCAAAAGTAAATCACTAGAAATAAAGGAAGGTGTATTCCATTGGAAGTCACATAATTATGGAGAAAATACATGGAAACATTAAGGATACAACTACAGTTTTCGTGACGTTTAAGTGTAGTGGTTAACTCCATATGTTATATACATTAAATCACTCTTCACCATTTCTATTTAAAGTTGGGTTTGCAATGCGTGCATAGCTTATGTGCTTAATACGCTTCCCAAACCAACCATTCCCACGGTGTTAAATGACAACATCATCTTTCTTATATGAACTGCTAACTATTAAGAAAGTGGGTGAATACAGAAGAATTGCTCCCGCCGGAGAGGAATTTGCTATGCTGCCCGATTTATTTTAATGTTAACGGCTGAAACGTGGCAATCGTTGAGTACTGAGTATATGCCAGTTTCTCCTATATACTTATGCTAGGCTGCATCTTAAATGCATATATATATATATAAAAACTCACCGTATCTATTTGAAAAGATAGGCCAGTAGAATTTGGAAAGAAACAAGATGGCGGGCTCTGTAGTCATAACAAATCTAGCTCTTGCGCTTGTTGTATACTTATGTCTGTCTTCTAAGTTAGTGGACAGTCCCAGTGTCACTTCAAGTTTTCCTTGAAGTTCCCGGAATTGTAACAATGTGATTATATGTCTTCACAAACACAATATATCGACGTGTAACTTGGAACTACAAAATAGCCAATTGGGATTTATTTCAAGAAAATTTGTCGAACTGTTCATGTGTTGATGTAAATTAGGGTGGGGATCACTATTGTCTGGTTCTAACAACAAATCTAATAAATGCAACTAGAGCCTCTATATATACCCAACAAAACGGTCGGAGGTCATATGACGCTTATGACGTGTGTCCATTCAACACAGAAAATACATGCAGCAACGCCGTGCTTGATTTGGTATTAGGTACTATAGGCCAGACCCACGTTGAGACCACGATCATGTTACGTCAACAACAGTCAGCTCTTATTGGGAACATCTAGTTAATTTGTATACTCGATGTGCATGGAAAAATGAGAATCGTGTACAATATCAAAAAGGACGAGTTCTTATATATTCACAGGTTGATATCATGTGATGACTGGGGGCTTCTAAAATCCTTCAATATAGCCAATGAGGGTTTTATATTCTTTTATGACATAATACACTCTGTGCTCAAGCAAAGTGAACCAGTGTTCCAAGTTAACGACACAAAGTTCGCTGAATGGTACGGCAGTGACTGTATGAGTTTTATTAAAGAAAACCAGTGTTTAAGGTAGGAACAAATCTTCCCAACTTACATTTATTACGATAAACTTAGAAAGGTGACGAAAAAAACACTGACAAAGCTACTGCTGCGATAGAAGACAGCCTGCAAGTCCATGCGTTTTACATAGATTTTCGTAAAGCGTTCGATACAGTATCTCATGAACTGTTGTTGTACAAATTAAAACTGTATAGAATGGATTGTAAAATGCTGAATTGGTTAAGGTCTTACTTGACACCTAGAAACCAAAGGATAAAAGAAATAAGAATTCAGGAGGTACAAGGTAACTTCCGGTGTTCTCTAGGGGTAGGAAATTGGGCCATCCTTGTTATTAGTCTTTATCTCCCTTCTCCGTCACTCTGAGTGTTTAATGTTTGCGGAATACAAAGTTATTTGTATGTACAATTGATAATTGTTTACTACTTCACTGTGATTTAATTTCCATCATTGAGGGGTGTGAGAAATGGAAACAAGGGATTAATTTTTCGAAATGTATGCATATTAATTTGACAACTAAGAAGCCTATACAATTCATATATTACACCGGGTGATCTCCCCTTGGAAAATGTTAAAGAATTAAAAGACCGTAGAGTCTACATACCGAGCAATTTTAACCATAAAGGTCACATTAACCCCTGTAAAGCGTTTAAACTGTCCGGGTTTATTTGCCGTTCTTGTAGTAAATTTACAAATATATCTGTCCTCAAGAATTTATATATACCTATCGTTAGATCCAGATTGGAATGTTGTTGTGAGATATGGTCTATCAATCCACATACATCAGATAGGAAGAATACAGAAGAAATTTATAAAGGATTTATGTTTTAAATCTCAAATTATATTCCGCGGTGACAACTATTTTGAGCCATGCAAGGTTTTTAATTAACCACCATTAGTCAGGCGACGAAGCTTTTATGGCGTATTGCTGTGTTTACATCGCTGCGTAAAGAGTAGTTTTAACTGTATATATCTCATAGAATATCTTACATTTTACGCCCCAACATGGCTTTAAGGGCCAAACAGCTATTTTGTCCACATAATAGAAAACTTTTACTCAAGACAAAGGCCTTAGAACACTTTTAATCAATTACTAAGCTCGTCAGATATTTTAAAGAGTTTTAAAGTCCCAGTGACGTAAACTCCTTTATTATTGATCTGTGACGGTTATTTCTATAATGTAAATTATTAAATATTAAATTTATGATTTGTTATTTATTTTATGTTTTTATTTATTTATTATGTTTTAAACATTGTTATCAACAATGTATTATGGCATTATATGCCCGTTGTGGTTCAAATAAATGAGTAAACTGTTGTAATAAAATCGAAGTGACAACAAGTGACATAAAACATCAAATACGAGAATCAATCCTCCCGATGTCAATTTTGAGTTATACAAATAACAACGTAACAAAGTCAATACATTGATAACAAAAGCTAAAATTTAATATATCGAAAATATATTAAACGACACATATCAAACTGTAAGCTGGTTTTCACCATCTCGGCACTGATATATCTCGATACCAATATAGCTTCTTGCCAGGTTACTCAACCATCAACCCTTGGAATATATATTTTGACATAGTTAAGATAAAGAAAATGAAGTTAACACATTTTTGTTGTTTGCTATTTCTAATTAAGGCATTCGATAGATCATGGCATAAAGGGCTTTTGTTATAGCTGCAAAGTATTGGCGTTGATGGCAATGTAATCCAGTGGTTCCGTGACTATCTGACAAACAGAGAAGAGAGGGTTGTAATTAGTGGCGAGTAATCATCTTTACGAGACTTACATAAAGGGGTTCTGTTCTGTTCTTGATCCTTTTGTTTTTCTAATTTTTATAAATGATCTACCTGTAAGTATCATAAAAGTTCGACGTTTGGCCGAAGACACTTGTCTATACTTTCTGTCATCAACCAATCTACTCGTTCACAATATACTGCTGAACCTTTGGCTTGATCTTCAACAAATCCCTATTTGGACTGAACACCTAACTTTATTCAGTCTTATTTATATGATCAGAGCTGGGTCTTTACTAGTGCGATAATGCTATTCATCACAGCCGACAGTTTATCCTTGTCAACAGTTCACTATCAAAGACTTGAACAAGCTCATGAGAAACTAAATTATTTATTATTTGTTATACGAATTTCAAATTAGTTTTTTCACCAGCATAAAGTTTGATTACTTATCTTTTAGTCTCAGCGTTAAAACATGTTTTGTTCCATATTGGGCCGTGATGGTCTAGCGAGACTGCTAACCACTACTTTTTACACTGCCCACTCTATTATTAATGTATCGGGACAGTCCGGTTAAATAATACCATAGCCTGCTTATGTTGCAGCTTTATTAAAGCAACAGATCGGTTTGCTTGATATGGCAAATTATCCGATCAATATATATTCACTTAATTCTATGTAAACTGTGAAAATTACTTACCATTTCCAGTAATTGATTCTAATTATGCAAAAACTGTGTCTTTCTATGCCTTGGTTACTACTCGTTTAGTACATTTTTTTGTTTATTTGTTTTAATCTTGTTGTTATGACTCCCGACCAAGCAACCAGTGCAACGATGAAATCAAATCCCGAGACAGCTTAGCTGTACATACAATGCGTTCTTATGACCTGTTCCGAACTTATGTTATCTGCACACTTGTCCAAGCAGGTTGAGCTATGCTAATTATTATTTGCGCCCATTGGAATAAAGCTTTAGAAAAATGCATATATTTGTACATGTACAGTTACTCAAATGACTGCCAAACATTTAGGTGAAGTGTCGCTGAGATTTGTTAAACGAGAAAGTTTCTTTGTTACAGTGTCTATAAAAAGTGTTATATGGTTACTAAAAGTTTGTTATAAAAGGTGCTATACTGCAGAATTTCGGCCAAAAATGGACTGAAACGAATTAAACCGGGTTTTCTATATTTTCTAGTAAGGCCCACAGTATGAGCTTTCTGAAAATATCTACCTCGAGAATGTGCGATATACCGTATTAAAATAAAAACAAAGTTTGTAAAATCTATAATGTGACCCTCCGTTGATCGCCTGACTTAAATGGAACCAACAAGCTAGGAGTAAGGGTAAGTACGTCCAGCCGTTGCCGTTGCCATTGGTAAGTAAGTGTCTTCTGACCCTGACGGTGTTCGTCGGTCTCATCATTAAACGTCCACGCTAGTATCACTGCCAGCTAAGGAACTAGTGAAAATAACCAGAACAGTATGACTACAGGGTATAAATTCCCATCTCATATTACTGAGCTGGTTCTCTGATTTCGGATGAATCGAGGTTAGCTTACATATGACTGGATTTAACTTAAAATATTACCCAAAAGTTTTCTGGGTGAATTCGGCTGATCTGGAATGAGATAACCATAGCCTACTCACACAGGCCCTCAACCATGTGCGACTGGCCTGGTGTCCTGTTCGTGAGTACCATAATTTGGCTAACTGGAGGAAGTCCTACTATGAGAGCATTTGGTCTAAGTTACTGATGAGAGATCCAGAGTTTGGCGACCAAGTAATATGGTATAAACCCTGAGAAACAGCCACGAGATGATGTTATGGCGTGGAAGTTTGACACATATGGTCGTACGCGTCACCTTCGGGGGAAATTTGAATGGACAGAATTATAAGAGTGACATCCTCTAACGAGTCGTGGTACCTCATTTCAACAACCATGCTCTTCTGATGAGGCCAATCTTCATGGACAACAACGTGTGCCATATTGTGGCAGTAGACTTCTTGTGGCTCAACGCCATATCAACCATTCCCTGAATCCAATGGGACATTTTGGATAGGAAAGTCCGTCGACGAGAGCATTCCCAAACCCATATTCAAACTGGGGAAGAACTGAATGTGATCACCTCATCATGAACGATAGAACAAACAGCCCCAGCAGACCCAACGTGATCGTCTAACACATGGAATGAAAGGACGGGTGGATGTTGTCATCCGTGCGCGAGGAAGGTACCCTAGATACAGGTCAATAAAATGTTGCATTTCACATACCAGCCCTACATTGTCACCAAAAAAACGACCCATAGGAGATATTGACTTTAAAACCCCGATAGGGGGTGGAAAACTGTCAAATTTGTACACTTTTTTCACAACTTCAGCTTACAGTATTACCTAAGCATCAATCACGATCACTAAAAGAATTAATGAATCTTTAGTTGCTTGGGCACAATTCTAGATCAATGAGTGCACATACCGCGGGCCAATATCCAATACACAATTTGCACATAACTCTCCCACAATCTATCCACAACGGAATGGAAAAGTGATTGTTTGTTGTTGTTGTTGTTGTTGTTGTTTTGTATAAATGGGAATCGGATTTAACTTTTGTCCATTTATATACATCGAGCATAATAAGTTTTGGTCGAAAGTCACTGGTCAATGTCCTTAAAGGCAGACAGAGCTAAAGAAGCCTTGAAATTCCTAGCTTTAATGGAAGAGGTTGCATTCATATGGCCCACACTTTCTTAATAACAGAACTCCTTTGGGATACATGCTTTAAAGCACATTCACAGCTCAGTTATGTATGCACATACAAGTAATCATAAATGTCGGAATCTTCATTGAACGCCGTAAGTGTTCCGACCATCAATCCTGTAACGTTATTAAGCATTTAAGTAATGGAAACGTGTTAAAACACTACGCGCAGGACGATCTTCTTTAAGATTAACTGTCTATACTAGTGTAGCTAGGCGGTGAACTTTGTGTACTAAGAACAAATTATTCTGCTGTATTATAACTCCAGTTTAAATGAGGTTTGTCAGACTTCAATCTTGTTGTGATTTCATCACAATGGCATGAATTACAGTTCTCACGCATAAGTACGAACTTATTTCATCATCCTTCTTGTATTTCCATTTAACTAAAATAGTTAAATAAAATATTTTTAATTAAAAAAGAAATTGTTGAAATATTATACCATACAAATGTTAAATGATAAATTAACACGTAAAAATCGTTACAAATACATATGACATCAGTAAGATTTCATTAAGCTGATAACCAAACTGTTCTAAGGTATTTTCATTAAAATGAAAGACTGTTTAAGCTCTGACGTTTCTTTCAAGTCAGAAAAGATTTTGGGTGTACATGTATGTGCATAAAAATATATTTTATTTATTTAAATCCCGACCAGACATGATGTGACATTTTCAGCTGCAGATCCCATGCTTCACATTTCCTCAACTGCATATAAATAAAGGCTCTTGGAGGGCAAGTGAGATTGGTCGTTCATTAGTATGCCAGCGATTCTCGTTCATTTTTGTTAAATTATTTTGTTTATATCGTTCGTTATAACTGATGTGAGCTTATATCGTGGACCTTCACTTAAATGGATACTGCTATTTTGCTGTGATTATATATTTTTTGTATAAATATAGAGAAAGAAAATGTTGCTTGTCTTCACCGGGATTCGAACTCGGGTCTCTGGCTAGCTATGTCTATATACTCTTGCCGATTCGTTCGTTCTATCGTGAGTAACGGAGGTTGGTCAGTCGGTTAGATCGCTGGACCTGCTAGCCAGACACTCGGGTTCGAATCCCGGTGGTGTTAAGCCAAACTTTCATCTCTACATTTATAAAAAAAATATATCTTTGTAGAAATGTAGAGAAGTTTTGCTTGCCTTCACCGGGATTCGAACTCGGAAATATACTCCTGAAAAAAAAAGGTTTTGACGAAATGTCTCGGTAAGTGGGAGGCTTTTTTGTTACAGGATATGTAAGGATTTCTTAAATTCTTTAATTTTGTTCTTTAGTTGAAGATATAAAATATTCACTCTGCTATGGAACCCCTTAAGCCCATAGACGATTGGACGGACGATGAATGCGCTTGTTGCAACAACACAGAGGAAAATGAGTCCAGAAAGGATACAAGGAAGACACGTTTTTTTAAATTCCTCAGATCTAATTTGTTGGTGTCGTTAATGTTGGTAGGAGTGTTGCTAGGTGTTATCTTTGGAATTGGACTTAACTCCATGGACGAGCGGCTGTCAAAAATACAGCTTGTTTACTTGAGATTCCCGGGAGATTTATTTCTTCAAATGATGAAGATGTTGCTCATTCCAATAGTTGTCTCCAGTTTGTTGTGTTCTATGGCAGAGATTGACATTCGCTCTTTGGGTAGGATTGGACTTATGGCTTTAGGATACTATTTGGTTACCCTGGTTTTGGCTTCAATACTCGGGATAACTCTGGCTGTGACCATCCGTCCAGGGGAGAGAACTAGTGACAACAGAGTTGGAGAACATCGTGTTTTCACTCAGTCCCAATCGCCTGGTCTTGCATTCATGGATTTATTAAGGTGTGTATTTGATAGAATCAGTAGCCTCTATTAATCCAGTAGTCCAACATATTGGTACGATAAATACGAGTACGTTCACTGATGATGGCGTTATATATCTGAAATATGTTATCAATACTAATACGACTCTCTTGTTCGGAGTTTCTATTATTCTATATAAGTCCGATTATCTTTGATAGTATACGTTTATTACATTTGAGAGACACCAAGAATTCCCGAAGAATTACCTGAACTACAGGTAAACGAACACAACAGCAGCTACCATCAATATAAGAACGACGGAGAAGGGGTGAATGTTATACAAAAATATTAAGCACAAACTTGACTCTCCTTCTATATTTCTATGTTACCTCTCGAAACATGTTAAAACCACAAAAATGCTTTAAACGAGTTCACGCTTTCATCATATAATTTTTATAGTGTTGCGTAATCATTCTAAATATTTGTTTTGTAGAAACATGATACCTGATAATTTGATAGAGGTGTGTTTTTCTACGGTATGTTTTAATCTTTCTTTTTATCAAAAAGTGCTTAGTTTTATCTATCCAATGCAGTTAACCAGCCGAAATCGACTGCTAGGTCAAAGTCGCTAAAGCTGATGTCACACCAAACCGATTAGTTTCGATGCGACAAGACGAGTAGTTTGATACAGTCTTAGTGTGACATTCCGTATAATCCAGTCTGTTGTAATCGAAACTAGTTCAGAACTTATTCAATCGTAGTCGAACATGGTTCAACGTAATCGGGGGCAGCATCACTGAATTTGCGTAACGTCATAAAATACTATTTTGAAGTCGTCGAAGAAAATCGGCGCAGTATCACATGAACACTGACAACTTTATCACTCTAGACACGACTTTACAAGACTGCTCAATCACGTAGCGTCAAACCAGGTTGGCTTGGCCTGACATATGCGTAAATGATTAAAGTTTGTAAAGAAACTAAAATTAGATATTCGCTGTACAAAATTGAATGAAATGTTGCTGGTTTAAACTTTTTTATCGAAGCACATACTGCTTTCAGATGAATTTAATCATTAACTTCTTAACCTGTTCACCTCAATTGCTTTAGTTTCATACTCCATAATCCATAAATAATCACCATTTAAGTAGAAAATATATATATATAACAAAATTGACAAACTGACAATTCACCTAGTTTCCCAGGAGCAGTCGGTCATTTTTCCATATTTATTTGTTCGTCAACTGTTGCCATTTTAGTTGCCGTTGTCGACAGTCAAATTGTTCTCATTAATAATACTTTTAAATACGTCTTGTATGATCTTAAAATTCCCCATTTTCTCGACAGAAAAAGTCATACGTTGTTGAATCTGTTGTATTCATGGAGTATACTGTGTCAAATGCTATAAGCAACATTGGGAATCTCACAGGTGAGTTTTAGTAATCATTTCATTTTCACCGGAGGTAATGACCGAAAACAGTAAAACAAAAGATTGACAAGAGATTGACAAAAGTTGAATGAATCAACCCAAGTTTACTAACTGTAACAATTTGTTTGATTCCAGCATTTTTCATTAATTTTATCAATGGTTTATAGCTTCTGCAACCTACTTCTTTGGATAATAACTGCAGTTAGGTAGCTTGATGATTGCCGTCCTGTCGAACGCCAGATAAAATCTATGTTTGTAAATATGGTGAGGTTTCTTGCGTTCGCTAATAATCGAATTTTGCAGAACAGTCCAGAACAGACAGCCGCTTAACCGACGATTCTGAAAATCATGTGCCAAGTTTTATAGGATGGTATGGTTGCTCAAGAAAGGTTTGTGTAGTCGTTTTGCCGCCAGCAAGGATGTATAAACGCTTTTAAGAACCACCTGTCTTTACTGATGTTTAAAACAAGACACAACAGAAAGAATGTTCTGAAGTCTACAATTTGATAAAGCTATTATTACTTGAGCTTGGACATTGTGACCAAGTGCTAGTCCATACTGAGTGACACAATAGCAGAGTTGTAAGGGGTTTCTCTTCATTTAGTTTTGTACTGTTCACGGGATATTTAAAGACTAGTGCTTTACTGAATTTATTTGTTATTTAAACGTTGAATTGAGTTGATTGTACGCTCTTAATGCTACACATGAGAACTGCTTTCTTTCTTATTTCTAGGTCGTGTATGGATTTAGAAAAGATAGACACTAATGTTTTCTTTGTTTTTTAATTTATTTCAGAATCAATTGTGAACGACATGATAAATAAATCATCAGGTACGACTAACTAAATGTTGTTAACTATGTTCAGCTCCAAACATCCTAAGCCCATGACACAATGAAAAATGAACAATATAAGTCCCAGAAAGTAGTTTGATCAACATATAATCATTTAGTATTTGGCTATGTTAACTTAACGCTCTTCTACGAATTTACAATTTAATAAAATAAATGAATTGCATGCCAACCGATAAAAGTAAAACTCCTAAGGGCGAAAAACGGAATCATTAACGTCTGATCATGAATTGCAACCCCAACAACATCAATACCGGGACAGAGTTTTCTCCAATGATATAACTGTATTTGAGAGATGTTGAAAAATATTTATTAACTGGTGTTATATTTTGTTTTTAATCGATATATTTCATGATAATAATGTCTTATTATTTTTCACAGAAACGAACAGATCGGAACCTTCTTTAGCCGTTGAAAAACTCCGTGGTTCTAACATGATTGGCCTCGTTGTCAGCTCCATCGTCTTTGGTTGCGTCACTTCCGCTGCTGGGGCGGAAGCAAAGCCCTTCCTGGACTTCTTCCAGGCCTTGCGCACTGTCGCATTTCGAGTGGTCGGGATTTTCGTATGGTAAGTGTTTTAACCGTTTACCTGCTAAAATTGTATAAATTAAAAAAAATGGACAACAAACACACAACAGAAGGTAGGGAAGTCACAGTTAAATATGAAAACAATCTGCACTTTTTGTGAACAATTAGGTTTCCCACGTTGTTGTATGTAAAGTGTTATTTTCTGACTATAACAATCTAAACAAACGGCTGTTTTATGTTTAACTAACATATTTTTGGATCCAACTTGAAAATCAGCGCTTCGTAATAAGCCAAACAGTTTCTCTTTGGCGTGCAAAATACTTTCGAAGCAGCCGACAAAAACAGCGTCTGAAGAGGTAGCTCCACAAAATTGCAAAATATCTGCGTTTTTTTGGGTACTCAGCTGAGTACATGATCAAAAAGTTTAATAACCCCATATTTGGAGCACAACTCAAGGGGGTCTGAGCTCAGAAGCTGGCTTGATTAAGCCTAAGTTTATTTAACCCCAGACCCTGATGCATCTCCAATTAACCATACCTTACGGACATAATCAAGCAGTTAAGTTGTTTACGATTCACTTCCAGGTTTTCTCCAGTAGGAATAGCCTTTCTGATAGCGGCTAAGTTAGCGGAGATGGAAAATCCAGCAAAGACGTTTCAGGACCTGGGGATTTTTTCTATAACAGTTATTACCGGACTGGTGATTCACGGATTTATTGTTCTATCACTCATTTATTTCATTGCCACACGTAAAAATCCTTACAGACTTGTAGTTGGTATGCTTCCAGCGATGGTCTTCGCTTTTGGATCTGAATCCAGGTATATTTCCTAACTAGGCAGAGTACCCATTGTCTGTTTGTTTCTTTCTTTCTCTGTCTGATAGCAATTAGATTTTACTGATGTGACTGCAATATTTAGAAAATGATAATTAAAGGCGATAAGAATTAAATTGAATGACCTCGTGTTTAAAAAGCGTGTTATACAACACACCAAAGAATTAATGGGACTCTGACACGAAACGAGACGAGAAACGGTTTGGCTCTCAGCTACTAAATGCTTCAACGCATGTTAATATACGCGTTTCCTTATCAGCGGTAACATGAACGCCCAGCCTACTTTACCATTCTTTGATTCGGAGAAGAAACATTTTTTACATAAGCAATAATACGATTCTTTAAAGCTGTTCATGGGGGCGTTATACATTTATCGATACATAAATTCGCTTTGTTTGGTTTACAGCAGCGCCACGTTACCTCTAACGATAAAATGTCTCGAAGAGCGAAATGGGGTGGATGCAAGAGTGACAAAACTGATCGCTTCGTTAGGATCCACTGTGAATATGGATGGATCCTGTATGTACTATTCTCTGATAACTATATTTATTGCTCAGCTGAACAACACCCCACTTAGCGTGGGAGAGTATGTGACTATCAGGTAAGTTTAAACACGGCAACATGAAAGTAAAGGTTTTCAACAAAATTTAATTTTAACAATTGCGAGGACAAAAACATAGGCATACATATTCGTTGAGATAATTAAGATTTGTTTCCGTGTCGTAAATTTAATTTTTTTTAAAAATGTACTTGTTTGCTCGTTGTATCATAAGATTAACGCGGTTACTTCCTACTTTAATGGGAAAAAATGGCATTTTTATTTTGAAATATTTCTGCGGAACAAAATCAACAAACAATATTCTGGCAATTCAAAATGACCTTACGTAATTTATGTGTGTAAGGTAACACGCTCTAGCCTGGATCAGATTATAATTCAACAGACAGATGGATAGAGAGAGAGGGTAAAAGCAACAACAAATTTATCTACCAAGCGTTCATTCCAGACAATACAAAAAAGATATAAATTTTCTTGGAACTTACATCATTTTACTATCAGCAGGGTAAATTCTAACAAGATTTCGAAAGTAATAAAAGTTGTGACTCTGAAAATGAAAATTCTTGTAAAAGCCGATCTTGTATAATGGTTTCGTTTGTTTGTAGTATATTGGCCATTTCCATCTCTATTGGAGGGGCTGGCATTCCTTCAGCCGGGATAATTTATATGCTGATGATAGTGACATCAATGGGCTTGCCTACCCATGACATCAGTACCATACTTGCTGTTGATTGGTTCCTGTAAGTGCTGAATAAATAAACAACATGCGTAGACCAAGTGTTTTCGTAATACACAATATCAGCAATTTTAGCAATTATCTTGTGTAAAATTGTCCTTATTTGTAAAAAAAAAAAAAAATCTGGACGTACCAACATACCTGTCACAGTTTTCGTGATCTAGCTCGTCGTGCAGATTTCAGTTCCTTTGATGGGAGATGTGGTGGAACCATTCGTTGTGTCCGACTTTCTACGCGCCAACCACGAAGAAGCATGACACAATCCACGACTAGTGTTCCGATAGCGCGACGTAGTATATACCCGTTAGTTTCCAAATGTTCAAAAATGTTCAAAACATGTTATCAAGAGAATTATTCAAAATTTTGGTTAAGCGTCGGCGTTATTCTAGATGGTTCTTGGTGTGTCAAGATCTCCTCTCAAAGACGTTGTTTGAAGATTAACCTTAGGAGGATGTGATGTTGTTCGAATATATATTTTAGTCATACGAAATCACAGTAAATTGTTTTAATTTCAGAGCACGATGTAGAACCGTTATCAACATTCTTGGCGATGGATATGGTGCAGGCATTATTGGACATCTTTCAAGACGTGAACTGAAAAAGATGTCAATCAATTTGCCCACTAAACATAATGATGAGTGGAATCGTGAAGTCGACTCCATTGTCTTATAGTATTATACGTTAAGTTACAGTCACCGTGCATTTTATGTTTCGTACAATGCGTGTCTATCTTTTTAAAATAGTTTATCTGGTATGATTTGTAGGCTTAATCTAAATTGATAATGAAAAAATATGCCCAAACAGTTATTAAACAGTGAATCTTGTGATCAGTTACTTTTATTTACTCTTTTTCATTTTTATAACGAACATGTATATGAAGACAATCACTTTCTTAATACATTACTATGGTACTGTATAGAATGCATGTTCTCTTTATTGTTTTCAACTTATTAGAGAAGAGTGAACCAATTACATGTTTAGAAAGTGAAAGTGAATTTTGTTGGTCTGCTATTAGTCCATATACTGCCAGACATCTGATACCTGTTGTGAACTTAGATGAAACAGAAGCCGTTGAAGACTAAGGTGGAATATTTTGCTTAAAACCGTCGAATATGTGATGACAATGGAAAAGAAGACAAGTCACTTTGTGTTATTATTGTCATAGTATTTACAATATTGACAGTGATTGTCTAAATAAAAAGTAAGACTTATTATGCAGATAACGATTACGGTTCATCTTCCCTGGAGATCCAATTGCATGTTGTTTTACATTCTAGTACGCTTGAATAAAAGAAAACCTTGATGAAATGAGGTAAAAAAAATAATGATTTTTAGGTACATTTACCGAAATTGGGTGCTCTTTCACGAAAACGACGATTATCAAAAACAATATATATTCTTCATTATACTAAATGCCGTGTACATCATGTCCTAGATATTGTACCTTATAATAGTATAATAGTACAGTGGTTGCTATTGGATATTTTAAAAATCTGGAAAATTCGAGTGAATTATTCGTAAAATAAAACGCTAAACTTACATATACGAAGAAATGTCTGTTGGAGAAATTTTCATTCATGACATACCACAGGTAAATCAAGTAGCTAAGTGAAATGGAATCGAAACTGGTTGCGTCATATAACCCCTCTTTTGTCACACATTTTACCAGCTGAATGAAGTATTGGAGAACCTGAACCTGGAGAAAAATAATAGTTGGCCCAGTTCCAGGTCATTTCCATATATTTCATGAATTGTAAGTCTTAACGGCAAAGTTAGCGCGGATTATGCACATTTGATGAAAACATTTGACCATTTTTAATGTGGATGTTAATGATGTGATTTCAGATAAACTGCGATAAGAAAAGTTTGATTTTCTTCCATTAATTTAAATAGAATTGTGTAAAAGTCACTCATTTTTTACTCTTTTGTGCAAGATAAAGATGAATGTTCTTCGAATATTATTACTGGGGAAAATATTAAGTCCAATAATCCATTTATCTTTGTTCTACATCAAACCTCGTATGATGTTTACTGTTATCAAATGGTAATTGGAATTTACAACTTAAACATAGTACATAGTAGACAATTGAAACGATAATTAAACATTTTTTTTTTACCTGTGTGGTGACATATTACGTGTAACTTTTGTCAATGCCCGAGACAACAATTTATTTAACTCTTTTTTTACAGTCTCGCTGTAAAATTTACTCACACATGCCTGACTACCCGGTAAACGGTCACAGCTTGACAGGTACTGACGATGACTTTTAAAGTTATCGCAACTATAACATATGATAGGGCTTCGACTCCAGTATCAGGAGGTCAACCGGATCAGAACAGCTGAATAACACCTCGGTGGAAAGTTTTCATACGCCCTGAAGGGGTGCGATATAGACACTTAGTGAACATTTGGTAAACATGGTAACCAAAGACATGTCATCTTCTAAGGAAGTATGCAGAAACAGGGAAATCGATTTGGATACCAATCATACCATGGTATGCATGGATTTTTTATACAGCGTAAATGGGGAATCCGTAATAGCAAAAGGCACAACTACAGTTAATGGTTTATGTCCCTATCAAGTTTCACAAAGATAAGCCTTGTAGTTTTTGAGTTCTGCTTCGGAAACCAAATTCACTTCTCATTATGACATAGTACAACTTCGTATTCATAGAAATAAGGGGGGGGGGGGGGGGGGGGCAGATTAATCCGGAATAGCAAGAGGCTCAACAAAAACCGATGGTGACTGTGT
>JAVFBZ010189091.1:0-14696 GCA_032466195.1 Katharina tunicata
AGGACAAATGTCAAATGAGACACCCTGTTTCTCTGAAAATAGTGATTTGAGACACCCTGTTTTTGATTTCTGGCTAATACTATGTCTCCAACTGCTGGTTTTGTCAAATTACCAGACTTGAGTGATAGTCATGGTAACACACAGGCTCTCCATGGTTAACCTCTATCTAATGAAATAAGTCTGTGACAGTACATGTATATAGCCCAGTAAAAACTTTGTTTAAAAAGGAAGAATTCTCTCTTTTGATCAAATACAATGCAAAGGGAAAGGCTCTCAATTAACGATAGTTTGGTCAAAACTATTTTTAAACTAAATTAGTAATAACATGGAAGGTCACAGAAAATAACTAAGCTATAAGCATTCTTACGACCCTGTATTTTTTCTTGCAAATGCAAGCATTTTGATTGCATAGAACTGTATTTAGAACACAATACTGTATTTAGATGGTGCATTAAATAGGCCTTATAAGAATGAGTCTGATATAGTGTAATTTTCAGATTGTACCTTGGCTTTTAACAATCCAGTAGATTATTGCACTTGGTCAAATATTTGCAATTGCCCTACCAAGATTTTTTCATTTGTCACGTCACAAGGTAAGACATTTTTACCCAAACTGCACAGAAGAAGCTTCACTTAAGACGTTTTTTTAATTCTGGGAAATGTAACTGGACAAATGTTAAATTTAAAGGGAATTTCATATAATTAACTAAGCATGTTACCTTGTATTTTAGTGTTGGCCAAATTGCACCTTATTCTAACTTTAATCTCCTGATATACAAGTCGATATAACTTGTTGGCCATGCCCGCCATAAGTATGTTAGCCCCAACGATGTAAAAAAAAAATTGTCACACTTTTTTATCAGTGTAGTGGATTGTGATGTAACAGTGCTCCGTTAAGATTACATCTGTACTTACAATTGTAAACAGATTATAGAATAGGTCTATCGCTTTGACAAAAGATAGTTTACTGTCATTTCCGGATGTTAGATCAACAGGACTTAATGTCCCAATTACAGATAATTGGCCAGCTTTACTGTGGGAGGAAAATTGTGTAGAACCCAGAAAACCCACGACCTTCGCTGATAGCTGGCAGAACAACCCACATACAGTTCGAGCGAGTGCTTTAAGTCGCGGACTCAGAGGGGAGGGGGATCTGTGGATCACAAGGGTACACTCTAAAGGTGCACGCTCTTGACCAATCTGCCACGGAGACCCCCTACAGATCCCTGTACGCCTCTGTCTAAAACTCAACCAAAAAGAACTAAACACTAGTAAAATGAAAACTGTTTAAATGCTAATTACAGGTGAAATACCAATTCAAAATTGAAATGTTACCAGTAAATCTAAAGAGCTGTTATCCAAATAAAATACTGTAAATTACCTACAATTTCATCCAAGAGTCAGTGTCACATTTTCACAAGTTGTGAAAGTATTCACAAAGTATTGCTGTAAATCATCCTGAATCTCCCCATCTGCAAAATTGTCATCTGACAGCCATATATTACTTTAAAAGTCATTTACATATAGCTTCCAAAGTAGACATTTCATGGTTTAAATTTTGGGTTAGTAAGGGTATGTTGTTCTTAATGAAGGCAAATAAATTTTACAAATACTTGTAGGACATTCCGGTCTTGTAACATTTCTCAAAATTTATTATTATGTGTACAATATGCAGGACAAATTTGAAGGATGTTAAGTTATGTTAAGATCTGTTAGGCTAGATTATGACTAATGTACATAACAACACCTAATACATATTTAGCCTTCATAGTGTGGTAATGTTTAAATGATGATAATTGTAGGGAAGATAAAGATCAAAGGTGACCCAATTACAGGTGTAAGTATTATAATCAGGTGAGAGAACTTCAAAGGATGCACTGACATGTATTACCAAGTATGATGGTCTAACATGCACTGACATGTATTACCAAGTATGATGGTCTAACATTTTGTTATTTAAACTCAGTGTGTTGTTTATCATACAAAGGTAATATAAGATAATAAAGATATATTTTGGTCAAGAGTTATCACACTGGCACTAGGATATCGACTAATTAAAACTGATAAATCATCTCATGTTCTAGATAAATTCTCTGAGACAAGTTTCTATATAGACCTGAATCTCGAGCTGTTCTGGATAACCTATATAGGCGCATCTTGAGAAAAGGTAATATATATGAACATTTTGAAGATCATATGTGGCGAATATGTAACACACATAGATATTAGGTATAGCTAAGAGCTTTTGGTTGTGAAAATCTGATTAAATTAACACCTCTTTTGAAAATAGCCTCGAGCAATAACTGCCAATATTAGTATAACCGCACGACGTGAATAATAAACAATTTATGAGAAACATTAAAAACAATAAGTTGACAACCTATGTGAATTTAACCTATGTGAAGACAAATATATTGCTCATAGTTCATCTTGAAGGACATTTTTGTTTTAATTTCTTTTTCCAATAAATATTGTTATCTCGCTAACTTTCTTTCTTCTTGTTGTGATAAATAACAGGATGAATAATGATACCAGTTTAATACTGACACTTGTCATATAAATCACTCAACAGCTACCTGATTGGATTCTTAATCAGATATTTGAAATCCATTAATTCATGATAATGAGCTTAGCTATGTTATGTAAGCTACCTTATGTTTTGAGCGTTCAACAATTTGAGAGTAGGCCTACATTTGCATAGCCCTTACAATTATAGATACTGATCAAGCCTGTGTGGGACGTCTGAGGCCAATTTCTCAAAGCTTTTCTTTGTTTGATTGGGGTTCTGCACCATATATAATTGTATCCAGCAATTATGTATCAAAACAATGTGTTCTATCGCCAGTAGAGAAAAACAGCAGTGGGCTATCAAATTAAAGCACTTTTTAATTTTTTTTAATGTTTAAAAAAGAAACATTTTGTATTTTTTTTACATCTTAAAATTTCCTGGATTATGCCTGGTTTTGTTATAACAAAATTCCATCCCATTTTCAAAACCATCCTTAGCGTTTTATTGCTTAAAAAAAAACACAGCACATTGGCACGATATGAGTCATTCTAAAGAAGGGGGCTGGAAATTTAATGTACTCAAATATTATGACACTACGTGTAGTAAATAAAAAGCGCTATGTTTGTTCTACGAGGACAGGTTCATGTAACAGTGGACTGTATAAAAACTATAAACCTGTTTCACCGCTGATTAAGATGTTAAACAAGCTTTGTGCGGTGTTGACAATGTCAGGGCAATGTGACATTATATAAGTCTATATTAATGTTTTATATACCACCCACAAGAATTATAAACCACTGTATTATTTTACTGTAAAATTGAGCAAAAATCTTGTCCGGAAGTTAAAGAAACCATATGAGTATGGTGTATAATTTGTTCAATGAAACAGAATGTAGGGGGTTGTTTCAGGAAGGGGGTGGGGAGGGAGTATATAAATGCTGGGAAAATTACAAAAACTCTTGATAGGAAGTTATGACAAAAACTGTCCGTTTGTTTTGGTTTATTTTTAATAATTACCATTTTAGAATCTACAAATCTGTTCGATATGTTTCAGACAGTCTCAGTGGAAGGAAAAAAGTGAAAATTTCATTTGATTTTCACTATGATCCTGTCTAGTTTAATTCAGTTACGATAAGAAATTTATAAGAAAGAAGCATGGAGAACAAAGTATTCACCAAATGGAATGAGAACACATGTCAGCATCTGGGCCATTCACCTATGGGGAGGAGAAGTTTCAATGGTAAATCATGGAATCTGGGGTTAAAATTCCTAAAAATGTTGTCATTGGCGATCAAACATTTTTGAAACTACCCTTTGTTCCTTTGTTCTTCAAAATACATACCCTAATTCCTCAACAAATTTGACCATTAAGGGCACAAACCTTTTAAGTAATTTATTGAATTTTTAAGTGTGAATTTGGAACTAAAACCTACATTTTCTGGTAACTTAAAGTCTGAATTTCATAAAAATTTCAAAATTGCATGTCTACACTTCTAATTACCCTTTGCATAAAATGTAGTTTTATAAGTTGTAAAGGGGGTTGAATTTGTCGAGCATTTAGGGTAGTTTTTTTGTACAAGCACATCATATCCCACTTAATCTACTTTTACAACTTTATTATTCATATGGTTTGACTATTTTTTTAATACCTTTATTTCATACTGGTAGCTAATTAAACCTACTTTTAATAATTAAGATAACAATTATTCATAGAAGCCTGAGATGACAGAACAAGAAACACACAGGGTGTGTTCAACAACCTTGGCTAGGGTCTGACAGCGCACATGTGATTCTTGCAAAACTTAGCATTGTCCTTCATGTAAGCTTACACGAGGTTCCAAACAAAAACCATCTGCAGCCGCCCTGCCAACTTAAAAACATTATTCAACTTACCATACGTAAAAATCTCAAGTTTATTTCTCTGCAAGAACGTATAGTATTTTTTGCCTTCTTCAGTCACAAACCGTAAAGTTTAAAATTTCTAAAATATAATTCATTTTACCCTACCTAAAAATACAAATTGTATTTCTCTGCAAGAAAGTATTATAAAAAAATAATTGAAAACATGATATTTATGGTGATGCCATGTCTGCATGCGTTCTCGAATCTCCAAACAAATTTTTAAAAACATAACAACAACAACAAACAAAAACACAACAGTTACACTTTGACAACCAGCTTTAGGCCACCTAGCTAAAACAAATTAACCGTATTCATTTCAATTTAATTTGTCTTTAATTAGAGTACAATTTTTGTAATAACGGTTATATGAATATTTAAGGTAATGTAATGTCTGCCTTCTTGTGTCTGTAAACAAAATACCTACAACCATGACCCTGCCAACTTCAAAAAGAGAAGCTTTCATAGGGCCATGGCATACATGAATGAATATAGGTTAACTCAGATTGGTATTCAATCAATGTAACCAGACAAGTTCTATAATGCATAGAGAAAAACGGGCCGTTACCTACGTATAGGTAAAATGGGTATACTTATATTAAAAAAAGGCTGGCCGGTACACAACCTAGGAATTTAGTGGAAGGACTAACAGGGAAAGGTTGGTTATCACCAGCAAGCTAAAATACAGGTAGCTTTCATCTTTATTATACTTTTTACCTGGATATATCAAACAAGTTCACCTTAGCTTGTTACGGTAAGCTTTTAAACACATACTTTGTGAACAAATGTTTTTTAGTTGTTGACTTAAGGGACTTTTGCCTTTGACTGCAAGAGTCAGCTATTAAATATATAACGTGGGCACTCAATTAGGAATTTAGTGGTAGGACTAGACAATGGTGGTCACCGCTAGCTACCATACATGTAGCATACGTCTATTTACTTTTTACCTGAGTATATGACTCAAGGTAAGTTCATTATCATTTACTGTTGCACTAAGCTTTTATTATGTACCAGTATATAATTTGAACGCAAACATTCTTTAAGTGAGTGGGTAGTACCAGGGAAGTTTGCATTTGGTTGCCACAGTACCCTTATGTACTTAACACAGTGTAGGATTTTGGTGGTAGAGAGTTGTCACATTTTACATGTAAGTTGCGTGTATTTTATTTTTTCCCTCGGTATGTGAAGCAAGTTCTTTTTTCCTTGTTGTGGTAAGCTTCAAAGCTTTCAAATATATTAATTGTGAAGAAATATTTCTGTTTGGGCATTATGAGGCAATTTGTTTAGTTGTAACCTAGTAATATATATACATGTTTCTTGCTGCACACAAAGAGCTGTAGGTCTGGGGCCACTTTCACAAAATGTCGTACGACAATAAAATATCATACGATATTTATAGTTTAACGTGACATAATTTTATCGTACGATATATTATTGTCGTACAACATTTATTTAAAGTGGACCCAGGCCTGGAAGGGAAAGGTTGAGACAGTAAGATATACTGGTTATACATGAAACTTGCATAATTATGCTTTTCATCTTAAGTCTCTATTCACCTAAGATCATAAAAATATCGTATTGAAATTACTTGGTAGGAGCAATAAATAGGTTTTTTTTTTTTAATAACTTTTTTTATTCCAATGTATATCCACGATTTTTTTAAATTTCTTTTATAAAAATTCTGCCATGTTTGGGATTTAAGAGCTTGGTTATGGGTCATATCCTAACCACAGGGTAGAAGACCCCTGGGCATACACAGACAAAGCCATGCAGACCCTATTGTCAAAGTGGCAGTAGAATTATTATGGTTGTAGTACCCCCAGTATTGTAGTTTGTAAGCCAACCATACATGTAGTCATTTAGATAGAGGCATTCTGGCGAATCCAGCATAAAGAGTTATTATCAGATGTTGATCTGAGAACCACTAAAAACTTAATCCTTGTGTATAGATTGTAGAAATGCACTAACTAGTCACTCATATACAATTTGACTTGTCTTGGGCTGGCAAGAGTAATATAAAAATACACTGTCTACACACTGTAATATCTCATGTGTTTATCGAAAACCCAAGCTGTACACCTTACTAAAATTTTCAATTTGGAAAGAGTTAGGAAGTTTTATCAAATAACTTCTGACTTTGAATAATAAATTACATATAGCAACATTCTTGTAGGCTATAAAAAAAGTTCATTAAGAAATTGAATAATGCAACAAACTAAATGCTCTACAGGTTTTTGTAAATTCTAAAATTGAAGCAAAAGTTGACAATGATGAAATAGAAGCATGACAGGTTTAATTTTCTCTCTATATTTCAAAACGCATATTTGTTCAGAAAAATAATGTTTTCATTTTTATTAGCTTTACATTTGTGCTATATTTGCATTTACATAACACTTTAAAATATAAAAAAAAATGTAAGAATTGAAATGCGTATATATCACGTACACTTAATTTGAAACATGTTCAGTTATGAACGAGAACTATTACACAGATCAGTGAGCGTGTACTGTTCTGTGGGCAATTAGCATATTACAATGTGTAGATACCACAGCTTATCTCACTTAAATGACAACATGTTTAAAACACAACACCCTTTTAAACACAATAGACAATAGACCTCAGCAACACAAAACAACATATATCTAGTCATTAAATACTAGTAAGCCATTGTTTTAAAAATAAATCTGGACTTAAGACCTACTGAAATGCCATTAAAAATATAGAAATAACTCATCTCTGGTTAAAACATGCAACAAAAATTTTCAGAATAAAATATGCCAATAGCAACAAAAAAAAATAAATATTTATGGCAATCCATTTTTAAATTTAAACTTTTTAACTTTTTATGTAATGCACTTCCTGTCTCCAGTAAAATTTAGCATGTTTTGAGCTTTCTGGCGGTTATACTTATCTTTGAAACAGAACTAACACTTGAAGTGGTTTCACATTTGTAGATTGTCGAAGTGTTGCTTTTTTGTTTTTGGAATACACCACCATTACAAAAGTATAATAACCTTATTGAAGCTACTTTTCTTTCAACTACTGCTCTGGAACTGTCCTCCTAAAACTTGAGATGCTTCAAGGACATTCTTGAACTGATATAGACGTCTATTAATCATTCATTCATTCATCACTGGATGATTGACTGGCAGGTGTTTAACACAGTGCCCAAGGGTATTAAAATTACATGACATTGGTGTATTCCAATAGAAAAAATGACAGTAACACAACACCAACATTTGAACTCATTTCAAGTGTTAGCTCTGTTAGAAAGATAATGTTCTCCCAATGCTATGTATGACAGCATGAAATTGAATATAAGCTCAGAACATACTGCCCTTAGCCATAGGGCCTAAATCTTATATTACAATCACAAAAATGACAACTAAAGCAAGATGATATGATTAAAATGTCGACTTCACATGTGTTTTTTCTCTTTGACAGTTCTCATGTTACAGTAATTGTTTTAAACTCCGGACAGCTGAGCAGTTTAAATACAAAAAAAAAGATTCAGCAAAGACATTTTAAGTATTACTTATGTCTTTACTGAATGAGAATCCGTATTTTTATCTGTTTAATTGGTTGTTGTTGCACGCTCTGCTCAATGGTATTTAGAAAGATTTCAGTATTGCAAAACTAAGCAGCAAATAAGTTATTTAAAATACAACTTGATTTCAATATTTATTTATTTATTCTATTACTTAACTAATAAGAACTCTGAAATACAAGCCACATTTTACATGGTTGCTCTAAAATATTTTAGCCACAAAAATAATGATGAAATGTATATATTGGTAAATTTGTCAGATATTAAAAAAAACTATGACACATAATACAAAGAGCCATGTCAAGGTTATAATATTTTGTTTTGTTTTATTAAGTTGTGAACCAAAAAGCAAGATAAATTATGTTAATCTTGAAATAGTTTTTTTTTTTTTGAAGTTATTTGTGTTTTTGCTGCGTTTATTCTTTTCTTCTCACAATTGCAATAAACTATAACACACCTTATTGGTTTTATGAATATATATACACACAAAATATTAAGCAAATGAAGAACTTTTCACCATAAAATTGCTCCTTTTCACCTCTCAAACAGAACTACATATCTACTGTTATAGATTGGAAGTTTTCTTTGTTTTATTCGGGTTTTACGCAGTACAATGAATCAAGTTTTAAATCAAGTTATATACTACAGTACAGCAAATAGAGCAGGGACTTTTTACACAAAGACAGGGTACAAAGTAGGACTGATAGACTGTAGATTTATGCATATACATGTAGTACATATTAATGTTGGGACTTTATAAGTAAACTATATCTCTGAATGGCAAAGTGAAAGTATTATAACGAAATGACTTCACTTAAACTCAGAATAACTAAGTGGAAATTTAAGTATAAATGTAGCTCATGTGTTTAGTAGGTTCTGTCATATAACTGATGAAAGAGTTACCAAAATTTGACAGAATTATATGGATTATATTTCAAGTAACATAGTGGGTCTTATATTACTCATGAGCCAAAAATAGCTGTGTCTTTCTCGTCTAGATGGTAGATGTCCTTGCATTGTTTTTGTCAAGTAATCCAATATATTCTTGTCTTTTTGCAGTGAGCCAATTGCCACAAAGTCCGGGATTAAAAAAACAAAAGGACGTTGGAGAACTTTTAACAGCAGAAGGAAGCTTGTCAAGTTAACAATGAGACTGTGGTGAAGAAGACAGGGAAAAAGTTGGTGGATGTTTTGATTTAGACTGTAGATAAACCTGTATTATCGTGTCGTGGAAAAACAGGATATTAAGGTTTGGCAAAGGGAATATATACTTTTGAAAGTGTAGTCCGTCAACATTTACAGTTTGTGCATGGAAATTTACAGTGACTTTCAATTAAAGTTGGATCTTAGGTGACCCGAGCGAGGCAATACCTCAAGTGTGTGTTATACATGTAAATACATCCGCACAAAATTCAACGAAATTAACGGCAGGTGTTACAATTAAGACAGCCTTACCACATCAGGATTTAACACTTTCAAGGAGGAGAGTAGTGTGAATAGCTGGACATACACAGAGTTGGACTTTTTAGGATGAAACACCTCTCGCTGTGAAAATATTTGTTCATATACAGCAGGTGTCGTGTGTTTTCTATTTAGTTGGTTGGCCACCAGTAAAATACGCAATAATTATCAACAGAATAAAGGATATTTCCATCTTATTCACTCGGATAAATTACTTGAAGTTTTCTGTGAATTTTAGCCAATGGGAAGCGATCACCTTCACCTAAGTGTTATCTGCATGTGTTAAACCTCAACTCAACACATTTTTAAGTAGTGAGATTTTTTAGATGTGAAATTGATCCCTCATGATGTCTGCTGTGGAACACATAGTGATTAATTTAGAGCATGATATAGATGAGCAGTATCAATATCAACCCGGTGAAATAGTTCGAGGACAGATTTCTTTACGCCTGTTACGTCCGTCGATAGTGAAGACAATTGTGCTGCACATACGAGGAGAAGGTGTGGCAGCATGGGAGGATAAGGATGGGCAGCGCTACCAGGCCAGCGAAACTTACATCAACGCGTCAAAATCCGTAGTTGACTCAAGCCAAGGTGACGTTCTTAGCCTCAAAGAAGGCCACCATGAATTCCCGTTTGAATATTTACTCCCCGATAATCTGCCATCTTCCTTTATTGGAAAATTTGGCAGTGTGACTTATGTCCTTAAAGCCACTGTCCAGGGAGAAAAACCAATAGACTCAAATTTGACGTCAGAGCCCTTTCTTATGTTAAGACATTCCCCTATTCCAACCAGCTTAAACGAGAGTCAAGAGCTTGTAGAACAAAAGCGAGTCTTTGGCACATGCTCATTCGGCAAGGTCAAAGTAACAATCATGGTCAACAAAACGGGAGTGGTACCCGGTGAAGACCTCTTCATTGGCGCTCAAATTGCTAACAGATGTCCTAAAGTGATCACAGCAGTACAAGCTTCTCTTATCATGAAGAGCACCTTTAGAGCCAATAACTCATCAAACACATTTCAACAAATTGTCAACAGACGAAGAGATGAGGTTGACCTCGGTGAAGGACAAGGTCGTCGCTGGGAAAACGTCCGCTTGACAATTCCACCTTACATACCAGAAACTAGGCTTGAATATTGTGACATTATCGATATCAATTACATTTTTCAATTCCGGGTGGAGATATCGGGTGGGAGAGATATGCGCCTTGAAATCCCTATCATAGTTGGTGGGACCTCGCCCAAGGCGAGAAAAAGCCACGCTATGAACGGAAGTGGGAAGCATATTAATAGTGACTGGGCGACAGTTGGGCGTGACATGCCCCACATTGATCTCACGATGGTCGCAAAAGAAGCGGAACAAAATGATGACAATTTCAACCACAGATGGCATCACGGAACATTGGTTCCTGAAATGAGATCGGGAGGGCCCGTCAACAACCCATTATTTGGCCGCGGAGAAAGTTTTCTAAGAGCAACCGAAAATAAACCTAAAGTGACGAAAAGTGAGCCACATCCACCCATAACTGAGTATCCTGAAGAAATAATTGAAAACACAAGACTCTGACACTTTAAGTCTCTTCAATATAGTAAAACCAATGTCATACTAATTATATTCAAATTATGATCATAATTCGACAACTTACGGATTTACATGTACGTGTATAATGTATTTTGTTTTCTCGATGTTTAAGCATAGCCTAGTTTTCAGGACATTATCCAGACACTGTACCTACTGTGTTCAAATTATGTGATATTTTCTTACGGCAAACATTGGAGATACCATGATAAAACGGAGAACACATTGTATGCTCAGGCGACACACACTGGATTTATCTTGAAATTATGGGAAAGTAATAAATGTCCTGGTGAAAACATTTTAGCAATAATAGGACAAGAAATTTAATACAATCCAGCCAAAAAATTATGGAGATAACATGAAAACTGTGCAGAAATATAACAGGTACTTGATTGTAAATGCTGAAGATGGGAAACCTCTGTTTAGTTTTGAAAATGGACATTTATTTTATTATTATTATTATTATTATTAGTGTGGCCCATCATACATGCATGTACTTATCAAAAATTTACTAAAGTGTTCCAAGACACACTGTTCTTCGACTTGTAATCCAAGGATAAAGATTCATAGAATGACAAATATTAACACTGATCATCTAACTAGTATTGCACATCATCCTTATTTTTATTATAAAACATTTAAAAATATAACAATTATTTCCATCCTATTAATAATAAATTAATTATATTGTTTTGATTATTATCTTTTTTTTCACAATGAATGTTTAGATGTAGCCAATGACTGAATAATGGCATAATTTGTGTTTTTAATTGTTGACTATTAATTAATATTTTAACATGGCATAATTTTTGTATAAATGTTTTTACTGTAAATTACGATTTTAAAAAGTAATCTCACAATAAATATGCTTGCCATTTGTGTGTATATTTGTTTATCATGTGTTTGATTACCTTTTGTACTTCTTCTTATAATTGAGCCATATTTAAGGTTATTTGACTTCTTGCGAATGGGTAACCACTCCACAGAATTGAAGCCCCATAGAGTTGTCCTTAAACCTCATATGGACACAAACAATCTATACTCCCATGTCAGACAGACAGTTGTAATCCTCTTGAGCAAAACGCACAAAATGAGATAATTTTTGTGTAGCCTAAGCACTGAGACACATAACAATGTTTAAATAATGCAGTGCCGCTCTCCATATGATTCCTTTAGCCAAAAACTAAAGAAGAGTCACAATGGCTACAATTTTTATGAAAACCCGGTAGCCATATATCTATTTTTACCTAAACAATCATCATAACTAAAAGAAGCCAAATATGGCTCATAAATATCAGAAGTGACTAAAATTTTGGCTAAACCATTTTCTTTTGGGGAGCTGGCCATGATAATATTAGTTTTTGACGTTGTTCAAAGGGTGTACAGAACCGCAGGCGAAGTGGTGTACGAGCTTCAAGAAGGTCATAAAAATCTGTACACCCTGCGAAAAACGTCCATGACAAATTTATTATCCGTCAAGCGTTATTTTAAATTAAACTCAGGACAAAAGTGTCCTCGCCAGTGTTTCGTCTCGGCCAGAGCTACCTCTCCTGACCGTTGACGCTACCATGACAAGGCCGTCAAATTCCAAGGACACCGAAAACAGTCAATGACGTTGCACAAAACAAGTCTGTAAAAACCGATGTATAAGATATTTTACCGTCATTTAAATGTAGCGATTGTGAAGAAATGATGTTTGAGTTATTGCCAAATTTTACGGCCAGTTTTATTAATTAAGAAAACTAAATTGAAAGCGAAGGCGGCCATGTTTGCTTTTCATTACCTGTGGGTTGAAAATTCTCCAAGGGTGTACAGGTTTTTATCCCCCGGCAAATTGACCCATCAAAACACAAGAAATTTGGTTGACGGATAATAATAGTCTGTATGTATTGTTTTTATATATGTTAAATCCATCTACCTGCTACATGCTCGTGTTTCTTCGGTTTTATTTAAAATTATGCCTGCACTGTACTAAACATGAAGGTACCATAAATCCTCAACAAATTTGACCTTGGAGGTCACACGTTTTATGTAATTTATTGAATTTATCAATGTGAGTTTGGAACTAAAACTTATATTTTCCTGTAGCTTCTAGTCTGAACTTTATAAAAAAATAGTTTTTTCCTCCCATTCTAAGTCTTTGCATAACATGTAGTTTGTTAAGTGGTAAAGGGGTCTAATTTGTTGAGCATTTAGGGTACTATTTTTCTCACACACACAATAAAAATCGAAAGAGAAATCCACAAGAAAACAAACAAAAAATAAATTAAACAAATATCCGAAAGAAAAAAATAACTTTAACGTATAACACAACAGGTTTTAACAGATTATTCTTCAACATCAAGGAATAGAAGGGCAAGCTAGTTAATCAATGCTGTTTGAACTAAAACCCCCCAAGGCCCCTGAGGCAAATCATCTAGTTGAATGATCCTTAATTAACTGTGTTACCAAAAATAACCTAATTGTGACCAGAACTGACAATTGACATGGTATTTCACTTTGCATTACAATTATTCCCTGTTTACAGAAGGTATTGTAAATATACAGGTATGTATTATCATCAGAATGGAATGAGCACAATGTAGACCTATTAAAACTAAAAGGATACAGGTATAGGTAAACCGATCCATTAATGTAATGCAAACCTGATGATAAAACATGGTTGTCTCCGAAGAGTTTGTTTGATTGGGGTTTTATGCAGTACTTAAGGTTATTTCACTCATATGCCGGTGTGCCAGCCCAAACAGATGAGGAAACCACCTGACAAGATGCTGTCAGCTTAGTAGACCCCACAATATGTTTACAGGATGAAACCCAGGACACCACACAAATCAGCTTCCTGATGCCCTTTAGCTCAAAGAGCACAAGGGGCACAGGAGCCTCTAACCGAACCAACTGCCAAAAAGAGGGAGCTTTGACTAAAATACTGAAAAAGACACCCCTGGAAAAAGACATACCCATACAAAGTAAAATACTCAAACTTTGTTAACAAAATAGTTATACACAATGCTATTAAGTTTTATTCTTTGATACTTATAAGAACTGAACCCCTCTGTTGCTGGTTCTTGTTTATCTTAATTTAACAACAAACCTTTGTTGTACGACTTTATTTCATAATAGAACAACTCAGCCCAGGGCCCACTTACTTACAGCTGTGTAACATTTATATATGACATATATAATTTAATACACCTGTGCATTAGCAGGCCCAGGGATGTTCTGTCAGAGTCTGAAATCAACACATTCAGATTCATTCATATTCATTCATTTACTCGATGTCATTGAATATAAACAGATACAGACTTGAGATATCTAAGAAATTAAGAATTAATAGGACGTAAATCAGTTCACCACAACAAATCAGCTTTCTTATGCTCCTTAGATCAACACACAGGAAGCTCTCAACAACCACCAGCTATACAAATGAAAAAAGGTTTGAAGAACCACAGAACCCCTTTCTTACATTGTGAACAGAATATGGGAGAAAAAAGACCGGATTATCAAAAGTCAAACGGTGCAATTATGTTTATATAGAATTGCTTTTTTGTTCAAATTGATATACAGGGTCTGGCTTGGTCAATTTAAAAAAAAACATCATATGGATTACAACTCTTAATTATAGATTTATTATATACATTTGCAACTTTTGTAACAACAATATTTGTCTTTGATTGTTTGACTGGGGTTTTATGGCATACTT
>JAVFBZ010189102.1:0-14696 GCA_032466195.1 Katharina tunicata
TAGAGAGCTCATATGTAAACCCCAGCCACTGTCCGAACTATTAGAGTGTCCCAATACTTAGAAGTCAGACGGTAGTTGAAATACTCTTGAGTACGACGTTAAATACCAATCAAACAAACAAACTTAAGACTATAATATAAGCTTACATGAAACATTAACCAGTGCTAGATATTGTTGTCCAATGATGTTAGGACTGTCAGATAATCACTTGATGTCTTCTTGGTCTAATATGGGTTAAATACCTTCATAGATATAAACAAATAAAATGCCTATAAATAAAACATTAAACTCGCAAAAACAACAACAATTTCCCCCATCTCTCCTGTTCAAACATGAGTGATTATAACTGCATCGGAGATACTTGTCTTTTAAAACTTCTTTCAGTTTATTATTTATTTAGGAAGGATGGTTTGCCGTTCAAGGGTTATTTTACATGTAGTCTTTTAGATCCTTTTTTCCCCAGAACAACAGAACAGTTTTGCCCATCCCTGCTGTTCCAACAAGAATTATTTTAACTGCATGAGAGATACTTGTTTTTTTAACTTCTTTCATTTTATTATTTATTCCACGAAGGATGGTTTGCCTCAATCATTAACTTGTTTTCTTTTTTAATTTTATTTTACAAAGGATGGTTTGTCTTTCAAGGGTTATCATAAGCTGATCTTTATTTCCATGAAGTGTTTTAAATTTCGGTTGATTTCCGCTTCAAGTTTTTATTTTTGCTTCTCACTCTAGCCTACGCGTATGAAAGCTGCCTGTGTTCCTTCTAAAAACTGGCTGTTGATTACAGGAAGCGGTTCCTGCTTGTCAAAAATCAAAGTCAAAATGCACGTAATACATTTTTTAAAATCAAACCTATTTTGCTTCTGCATTTCGTTTTGCTGGAGCCTGTGTTAGGCTATGTAGTTCAGTTGATAAGTGAGTTGACCCTGCTTACCAAGTTCAAAGTGCCTAAGTTCAAATCCTGGTTGATGCATGCAAAATTTTCTATACGTTTATTAAAACATTAGATATCTCTTCCTGCAGGGGAGATGTTAATACTGTAAATATCTGAAACTCTCAAAGTAATGAAGGAATAATAAAAATAATCTTAATGTTCGGCATTGAGGCTATGGGATATTTTATGGTTCATGAACAATGGTAGGTCTAAGGGGCCCCATATGTCCTGGTGCTCTCGACTACGGGGCATCACAACTAAATGGCTTCCTGATGCCACATAGAGGAGGATTCTTATTAAGAATATTTTTATTATCCTTCAGTAGTTTATAGATCTTCTGGGTTTCTTTATCTGAAAATATCCTGTGGTGTCTTGTGTACTGCCAATGTCTGTCGTTACGGGTACTTTCCTTTGACCAATGGTCTGGCATCAAGGAATAACCGTGGCGTAAAGCACCAATCAAACAAACAAATCTAATATTTCAGTAAATGACTTGAACTATTTGTATTAAAACTTTTATCCTTTAATTTTTTAAATTTTTTTTTGTCTTGTAGAGCTCCAGTGAAATATTTTACAAATGACAGATCAATAAAAGGGAGGTTGCAAAGTTTTCTCATCGGAAATTCAAGATCACGTAGGTTTAAATTATTTTCTCTTTTAATATTATAGTGATAAATGTACATGTATGACACTAAACTATTCCATTCATTGCTAGTGCTGATTTGCTCATAAACAGTCAGTTAGAGCCTGATATGTTAAGCATTTTTTGGGATTCAATATTAAACTAACAAATTTACAAATACACAACAAAGCATCACAGAAAGCAAATAATGTGTTTGATCGAAGCTATAGAAAACATTTTTTGTAAATTAGTTATTCCATTCAGTTAAAAAAAAAAACAGCATGAAAACCAGGATATAAATACATAGATTTTAATCTGGCATACATTTAGAACACCTTGTCGGCAAAGACATGTCCTATCTTTATCCTGTAATTTTTTTTTTTTTTTCAGGTTTTTATAGCACAGTGTTTGATTTTATCGTCAAGCTAACAGTCTGTATCCTCTATGTGGTCAGAGTGCAGATGGACCACACAGCGGAGTATAGATGGTACATATCTATCATACTATGGCGTTAAATACCAATCAATCAATCAATCAATCTATCATACTAATATGATATGGCATATAAGGCCTTTGCAGCTACATTATCATTTGGCCATCCTTAAGACATTCTGTTTGCAATCTGTTATCAAGCCGAAGTTGCTCATCTGACTAAACGGAATGACAAACATACAATATAACGCCCATACCCCAGCAAAGGCTTATACATGTAAGCAGCTTTGCCACTCCACCTGGGTGACGAGAATAGCATTACCTAAATTTACCCCTAACAAGCCACGGAATACAGAACTTGCCCGGTCAGTTTGTCAAGCACGGAAAGCACGCCTTACGTGAGCCCATTAGACAAAATAACTGTAATTCCACTATCTAACATGAGGCCTGTTGCATTCAGCTAGTGACATTTCGGCAGGTGGTTTGGTGTGAGCCCCATGTACCCAGGTGCTCTGTGAGCATGGGGCATCAGGGAGTAAATTTGTCCTGATGCCCTGTTTTCGTCTGGTAAATGTGTTGTAATGTCTTGTGTTGCCAGCATCGTTTAAGGTGATTTCTTTTACCTATTGGGCCGAAAGTCAACATATAAGTGAAATAACATTAAGTGTGGCTTAAAACCCTTATCAATCAATTAATTAACCAATCAACCAGTCAATCTCTTACTGCATTTGGCTTCTGACAATCCTTGTGCAACCAGTAAGATTCAGAAATCTGTTTAGTTTGAAATTAATGCAATTGTACAGGTATCATTTTTTCTCAATCAAACATTTCCGATTACAGTGACAAAACACTGTTTCTTTCATTGTCCCCCCCCCACTCGCCACATATTTATCTTCACAATTTACATGTTACATGTATTGCCTTTTCTCGAGATGCGCCTTTAGGTTACCCAGAACAACTCAAGATTCAGGTCTATGTAGAAACTTGTCTCTGAGAATTTATCTAGAACATGAGATAATTTCTCGACTTTAATTAATAGCTATCCCTGTGCCAGTGTGATTACTCGTTATAAAAATATATATACATGTATTTTCTGTTTACCAGTCTAGGAAATCCATGTGGTAATGATACAGAAGAGCTGAAAGTCGAAGAGCTAGTTGTTTATTCCTCCAATAAAATCAACTGGTACGGATATTAAGCAAAGATTTTTTTAATTTGTCTACTGGGTCGTTGGGTAGAAACCTCCTGCTCTTTGTTGCTGTCTGAATAAAGGGCATCAGGAAGCCAAGTTACGGTGCCCTTTCTTTCGTCCTGTTAATATACTGTGGTGTCTTTAATAACTGTTGTGACGGATAATAAGCAAATATTTTTTAATTTGTCTAGTGGGTGGCTAGGTGGAAACCTCCTGCTCTTTGTTGCTGTCTGACCAAGGGGCATCAGGAAGCCAATTTACGGTGCCCTTTCTTTCGTCCTGTAAATATACGGTGGTGTCTTTAATAGCTGTTGTGACAGATAATAAGTAAAGATTTTTTAATTTGTCTAGTGGGTGGCTGGGTGGAAACCTCTTGCTCTTTGTTGCTGTCTGAGCAAGGGGCATCAGGAAGCCGATTTACTGTGCCCTTTGTTTCGTCCTGTAAATATACGGTGGTGTCTTTAATAACTGTTGTGACAGATAATAAGTAAAGATTTTTTTAATTTGTCTAGTGGGTGGTTGGGTGGAAACCTCCTGTAAATATACTATGGTGTCTTTAATAACTGTTGCCAGATCCCAATAGGATTGTTTCCTTTGCCCATTGGAGCGGCACCATGTCATCTGAGTGAAATAACAATATATTACGTATGGCGTAAAACCCCAATCGAACAACAATTTATTTTCACTAAAAATATAGTAGATGTTTTCAGGGTTTGAATGGGACCTGGAAATCCTTGAAAAGCTTTAGTTAATTCACTTCGGCGAATCTGTGTTTGGGGTCTCTAGAGTGGGACGACCCCCAGTGGAAGAGAAGAAGAATGATTTAATATTAAATTTCGTACAGATTTTTTGTTTTAAGCAGAGATAACCCTGAAATGGACCTGGACAATTATAATTTTGGGCCTGGAAAACATTGGATAAGGCCTAGAAATTTAAATGAGAAAAGTGTACGAACCCTGTGTTTTTCGAGAAAGTCAATTTTGAATGGGGCATTCCCTGAGACATTCATGACAAAAATGTCTGGTATCTGTGCGATGTCGTTAGCTTTAAAAAAACACAAAATCTCATTTCTAATATAATAATTACATTTACTTAGAAACATAATTTAGATGGTCTCAAATAATTTTCCCCATCATAATTGAAACTTATATTTGACAGGTATTTGTTGTTATGGGTACAAAGGCCCCTCCCAATCTGGGTGTTGGAGGTCGCTCTGTCCTGTGTGACCTTAACAAAGGCACTTATTACAGTTTATGGCACTTACAAGGTAAAAATAGATCAAAAGCGAGAGAAATTGTTTTAAATTGATAGAATTTAAATTTTTTGTACTTTTTTTTAAATAATTTTATTTAATTTATTTGGTATTAATATGATAGTTTAGTCATGTATTATACACACAGATTAACAAAAGATTATTTCAAATAATTTGATTACTTAAACACATTGTGAAGCAAGTTTTGAGACTATGAAGGGAAAAAAACGACATTGCGTTGCACTCTGTTCTTACCCGAAATCACCTATAATTTCATCCGTAAAATTACAACTTTAGAAGCTATGTAACTCTGACAATGTTGAGGTTGGGGAGATTCAGGGTTTTACAGAAAACATACATTTGTTTGTTTACATGCTATACTTTCAACAATTTTCAAAAAAGAGACACTGATATGTGGTTGAAATTATAGGTGATTTAGGGTACTCAACAAATAACTATTATTTGATACACTGCCTCCTTACATCCAACCCAACTGAGAGGCATAATTTATTGTTGTTGGCTGTTCAAGAAATAAAATTATTTCGTTGTAATGTTGTTTTTTTTCTTTTCTTTTCAGACGAGTCCAATGGAAAAATTATTGGAATCTTGGTTTGTTCTGGAACTGGTCACCTCTATCCCTATGATTGTTACAGTCAGTGATTGTTTAATTCTTATAAAAATTTATTTCAATACAATTTTCATTTTTTCTGTTTAAATAATTATCCTGAATATTTTGATCTCATACTTGTACAAGCCATTGATTGAGAGACCTGTTCACAAAATTTGAAAAGTATCCTCAAAATATTTATATGTTGTGGCATACAACATTTCTAAAATATTCTGTACTTTTCTCGTTCAAAGTATAAAAATGACCCCATAAATTTAGGATCTTAGCTTGCACTGTGCTTTCAAAATTTAATTATACTTTCATCTGGTTTTGAACACCGCTTATGTATTAAATTGTATTTCTAGTGTACACTAATTCAAGTAAATAATTAGTGCAATTACCAATTATGTATAAAAAGATTTATCTCCAACTTTTTCATGGCAGGTGTTTTGGCCTCCGTTGCAGAATATGTTTGTTCCAGTTTTTCTCAATGTTTGGCTTGCTAAAGTTGCCCTGGAGAGCTTATTTGTAAGTATTTATGCTTTGTTCAGTTAATGGATCGTTATTTTATGCTTTTGAATGAATTATTAGTCAAGGTTTCAATGAAGAATTTATACTTACCTGATCTCACCTGATTTTGTTTTACCTGTGGTAAAATTTGATGTGAAATGCGTTATCTTCCCTCACCATTATAGTGCGGCTTGGTTGGGAGAGGGGCTTGGAAATGCTATCCCTCTGTATATCCCACAGATGTTGCGAACACAACAGCATAATACAAATTCACCTGTTAACTTCAAACTTAAATGTACGGGTCCAAAGATGATGGATGGTATAGTACGTTGCATTCACACTTGTATTGCCGTGGTTGAGCAGTTGACTGCGGAGCCCTCTCTACTGTACTCGGAATACCCTAAATCCTCAACAAATTCGACCTCTAAGGGCACAAACTTTAAGTAATTTATTGAATGTTTAAGTGTGAATTTGGAACTGAAACTAACGTTTTCGGTTAATTTAAAGTCTGAACTTCATAAAAATTTCAAAATTGCATGTCTACACTTCTTACCCTTTGTATAAAATTTAGTTTTGTAAGTTGTAAAGGGGGTCGAATTTGTCGAGCATTTAGGGTAGGTTCTATCACCCTGTGGACCTTAAGTACATGTATAAAAGGGAAGTTTTCCAATGGCTGCGGAGTTGGCGGGGTGGTTTCTTCTCGGTTTTTCACCATACACCAGCAACGCAAAGTCATCATATAGGTGAAATTCTCTCAAGTACGACGTTAAACACCAATCAAACAAACAAACACACATGTAGTGTGAACACAATCACGTTAAAACAACTTCCCCAATTCACCTCAAACTTTGAATGTACCTTTCTCCTGGTGGATGGTGTCACATTTCTTGGGACAACTTTCAATTAAATTCATGTATTCTCTTTAAACTTTTATTAGCCCAGACAATGAATGAGATTATATTCCTCTAGGGCATTAGAAGTATGGCCGTGATTATTTTTGTTCCTGTTTGAGTGGCATTTAGAAGTTGGGTACATTACAAAAACATGACGACTGACATGGATTTTCAACTGGATATCACTGCTTGAAAACGATCTTAGCATCTAGATCGAAACGGCGCTTACCAATATATCCAGAAGTTGAAAATCCATCTCAGTCGTCATGTTTTTGTAGTATTTTTGTTGTTGTCGTAATACATGATCCCACATTTCAAAGAATGCATGCCACTGTATAACTTTAAAACAGATGGCTCTCAACATTGGAAAGAACCTTTCTCCATTTAAACAAGGGATGCGCCAAATTCTGGACACTGATATTCCATCGCTGCATGTAGTTAATCTGTAGTTTTGGTATGGATTGAATTGATCCATTACTTAATATGTTTTGAAAAAGAAATCAAGGGCTCTCAAAAACTTTTAGAAAAAGGTGGATTCACTGGTTGTGTTCCTGTTTTGAAAATGATCCCTTAGTCGGGGACCTGCTACATGTAGCTTCTCAGCATGTAGTAATAGGAAAAACTGAACAATTTTCTTAAATTGTCTATGTGTCCATTTGAATGTTGGCTGGAAGGTCAGTCTCTGTCTGCTTCAGTCACACTCGTCACAAAGTTTTTGATCAACAACTAGCTAATCCATGATTGATGTGAATCATGTGATAAAACTGGTTTAGATTTCAGACAAATTGTTATTGGTGTTGATATTCTAGTATAACATTGTCACTGGGAGCCACAACTTTCATCAACGTATAATAAATTAATCTATCTGAAGCACAACATTATAACCCAATTGACAAACCAACAAATCTTTAATATGCACTTAAATTCCACTAATTATAATTTTGACCTTTGTAGCATGACCTTCATCTTACAAAGCAGAGATTCCAGTGTATCGCCGTGACGATGTCCCAACAAATGCTCATCTTGACAGCAACATTGATCTGTCTCAGCTTTACAACGTAAGTTTATATGTCAAAATCTTTTAATGAAACGATCTGTTCAAGACTGATCAGTTATCAGGTTATAAAGGTGGTTCAGGTTGGTTGGATGAGGGCCTCCTGTGCCCCGTTGCTCTCTGAGCTTAAGGGCATCAGGAAGCAGATTCGCTATGGTGTCCTGTTTTTCGTCCTTCAATCATTCTGTGTTGTGTTCTGTGTTGCAGGTGTCGTAAAGGGTGGTTTCCTTCACCCAGTGAGCTGGTACCACGAAATAAATGAAATAACCTTAAGAACGGCGTTAAACCTCAAGCAAACAAACAATTGTTTTGACCCTATCAAGTGTTTGTTGAAATAGGGTTATATATAGTAGTTAAGGTCATTTCGCTCATGTGATGGAGTGGCAGTTCAATGCGACAAAAGATAATTCCCTCAATTAGCTCAGAAAAAGCACTAGGTTACAAAGGCTCCCTTCCAACCTCCTGCTAAACAATCTTTATTGTAACAGAAAGTGTATTAACATAATATGCCATCCTTAAAGTTACTATATACCGCAGAATTAAGGCCAAAAATCGACCGAAATGAATTTAATCAAGTTTTTTAAATAATAAAGTTTTTAAAATCTCCAAGATTCGCATTATACATGTTATACCCGCATTATAGATTTAACAAGCTTTATAATTATTTTTATACGGTATATCACACATTCTCGAGGTTGATATTTTCTGAAAGCTTATACTTTGGGCCATACTAATCAAATATCGCAAACCCGGTTTAATTCGTTTTAATTGATTTTTGGCCGAATTTCTGCTGTATAGTACCATAAATGACCATTATGATTTTAGTAAATTCGAAAGTCTTTTTATACATTTGTAGAGTTTGTGGTATCCAACATATACAGCGTGCGAGTAAATATGTCCGACTGTCAATGTTTGAATCTCTGTGGTTCGTGATCGTAACTTTCTCTACTGTGGGTTACGGAGATATCTTCCCTGATATTTGGCTGGGACAACTCTTCATGATGCTGATGATTTGTGCCGCTTTCGCCTTTGTGCCTAGACAGGTGGGTTGTATTGTTTTTATTGTTTTATTTTCTGATTTTAAATCAAGAGGTATAATTGTCCAATTTGCAGATAATTGGTCAGCTTTTTTGTGGGAAGAAAAGTGGGTAGAACCCACGGCAAGCCATTCTAGTCCTTGCAAGAGTTTGAACACGCAAACTCAGAGGTGACTGAATAAGATTTACGGACTATAAGTGTACACCCCCAGAAGTGTGCAATCTAGACCACTTCTCCCTGTATTTTATTATTCAGTTCAGATTTTTTTCATTCCCACTTGATTTTTATTTTTATTTTTATTTTTATTTTGCACTAGCATGACTGTTATATTTCAGTGTCTTATTTATCATGAAGACATCAGTAGGTTGGAAACTTATATAGCTTGCTTGATTATTCGGATTAAATTAATTTTTTATCTTTAGTAATAATACGTATTTCTTGGGGACTGGCACGGTGGCTGATCGTTGGACTTAAGAGTCCCGTTCACTATCCTCGGAATAGGATTGATTCTCCCTGTCAACTTTAGGTATTTAAGGAAAGTTTCCGGTGACTGCAGAGTTCGCTGGTGGTGTTCAGGTTGTCTTCTCAGCTTCCACCATACACCTTGACCAGCAATGCAAAGTCATAATTTATGATACAAATAACATTAATCTTTAATTTTAATAAACTGTTTTCAAGTTTTTCTATTTGTTCCACTTAGCTTGAGATTATAGCCTCGACTTGGATTGAACGACAGAAAGAAGGAGGGACGTTTAGTCAGCGACAGGCAGCTAGGACTAAACATGTTGTTGTCTGCACCAGTACACTCTCTGCTGAAACGATGATGGATTTTCTCAATGAGTTCTATGCCCATCCTAAGTTAGAGGTAAGATATAGACTTAATAAATTTACAAGATAGTTGATCTTAACACTAAATATGCTGATATTTGTAGAGATAATATTTTGTGACATAAAAATTTAAAAACGTCAAATATCAGCATCAAGAAGCATTTTAGTGTTATTTCTCAGTCACTATATTGTTACATTTGGTATGTTTCTGGACCTCTGATGTCACTTCCAATATTTGAAATATAAAGTACGGGCATATCTCTTTAAAATTACGCATGGAAAATAGTGAAATCGGGCTGAAAATCGCTGTTATTGTCCTTAATGTATGGCCTAACAATTATATTCTCTACGTGGATAAACCCCCTAAAAAAAAAAAAAAAATCCAAGGACATCATGACACATGTATTCTCAATGTGGTAAAACCTAAAATCTGATCTTGTTTAAGTGGCATTTAGAAGCTGGGTACACAACAAAAACATGACGACTGAGATGGATTTACAACATCTGGGTATATTGGTAAGCTATCTGGGTACCAATATACCCAGAAGTTGTAAATCCATCTCAGTCATGTTTTTGCTAAAATGTGATGCTGTTTGTTTTGGACGGACCACATAACATTACTTGTATTCTCTATGTCATAAATTCTAAATAAAAAAAGTTAAGGACCAAAGTACACTTGTATTATATATGTGGTGAAACCTCAAATTTGTTTTTAAGGACCACAGTACACTTACTTTATAAATGTGGCAAAACCTCAAATTTGTTTTGGACAGACCACAGGACACTTGTATTCTCTATGTGGTTACACCTTAATTTTGTTGTTTTAAGGACCACATGGTTGTGTTGCTATCTCCAAGTGAACTGGACCTTACTATGCAAGTGATCCTTCGAGATCCTAAATGGGTGAATAGAGTCATGTATATCAGAGGATCCGCTCTTAAGGATCCTGATTTGTCCAGATGTAGGTAAGATATACCTGAATTTGCTTTTATCTTGGATGTCAATTATCTTGGCTACCATTTGTTTGTAGAATTGTTTTATTATAGGGTTATTGGTCTTGGGTATTTTTTGTTATTATCTTGTATCTATTTCATAAGGGTTACTATTTTTACCTTGAGATCATTTTTTGTGACCATTTTATTTATTTGGATGCAATAAAGCCTTGATATTTTGGATACAATGTATCTACAATGTATCTTGTGGACCGTAGGTATATAAGGGAAGTTAACCGGTGGCTGAGGAGTTCAAGGTTTTTTTTTTTTACGAAGTTTCTTCTCGGTTTTCCACCATACACTAGCAACATTAAGTTGTCATATAGGTGAAATACTCTTGAGTACGACGTTAAACACAAATAAAATAAATAACCAAATACAACTTATATTAAGTTATTTAGAAGAACATTTAATCCATATTAAACTGTTTTTCAACTTTTTGTACTTTCAACTTTTTGTTACTGATTCCAGAATCCAGGTTGCTGAAGCGTGTTTTATTCTGGGGAGTAGAAGTAACATTGACAAACAAGCAGCGGTAAGTGGATTTAATGTGTTATGTTCTTGATTATGCTCTAGATTTCATATGAATTCAAATCCTGATGGAGGCAAGCAAAATTTTCTTTCTCTTTATTTAAAAAATATATATATATTTTTATAAAGAGTAATCATACTGGCACAGGGATATCGAATAATTTAAGTCGATAATTATATGCCAGAACCAGATTATCAGAATAACCCGAAACAACCAACACATTTGTGGGAAAATCCTACGTGTAGCTAAAAAAAGGACACAATTTCGGTGTCCCTGCTTTAGTGCTTACAGTTGAGAAAGATGCATAACAAATTTTGTTGTTCTAACGTGAACCTCAGTGGCTCAGTTGGTTAGAGCACTTGCCCTGCTAGCCAGAGACTAAAGTTCTCTTAATATTTTAGTATGTACATGTAAGTACCATTTATGTTTCTTCAGTTTTTCCAATCTTCACTATACACTGACAGATAGATCTTGGTTTGGATTTCCCAGAACTTTCGCTCTATTTGATTGTGATTATAATGATTTTGTGTTATTTTATTGTATTAACACTGTGTCTGATTTGATATCAAACAGGATCAACACACCATCCTAAGATCCTGGGCCGTCAAAGATTTTGCCCCGAATTGTTCACAATATGTCCAGATCTTCCTCCCAGAGAGTAAAATACATGTTAAATTTGCAGGTACGGTCTTAGTGTATATATTTTTTTGTTATCATTCAATGTTTGTTAATCTGGCTAAGGGCATAATGTTTCAGTCGGTATTCAAGTTGCTATACTGGCTAAGGAAAAATGTTATCTGTCCACCATAGATAATACATTGTAAAACTGACTTCACATGATTTTGGGGTCGCGCCGTGGCTCCGCGGTTGAACATTGGACTACGGAACCCCTTCACTGTACCCAGAATATGTTCGTTCCCCCCTGTGGACCTTGTGTATATTAGAGAAGTTTTCCAGTGGCTGCGGAGTTTTTGGGGTAGTTTCTACTTTTAGAAATTTACCCTAATTCTTCAACCATTCCACCCTCTCTTAGGAAAGGGCATAATCCAATATATAAATATACTAATGATACATGTATGTTCTTACATATGGTACCCTAATTCTTCAACCATTTCACCCCCTCTGACTGTGTTTAGTCAAATAGGTAACATGAAATTAGACCACAAGCAAATTCGGAAAAGGGCGTAATCCAATTTTAAATAAATTATTTATTATTCTAGCCTACTGTATAACTTATTAATTAGCCTCTGTGCCTAAGATTTAACAAGTCAGACTGACTGAAAGTCTTATTGTTGCAAAAATCTCAGGTGGTGAAAAGGTTGAAGAATTAGAGTAATTGTAAACCTGTTGTAACAGTTTTTTGGAATTGTTTTTGACTTAATTTTAAAAAGTTTTCACCTCATGTGACCCAATAACATCTTAAAATGTTATTAATTTTAGTTTGGCTGCCTCTTTACATTGTTATTGATTTAATAAACTAGAAATTCTATTAAGACCAAAAGAAATTAATTTTGTTTTCATTTCAGTCAGACTTTTAAAATATGCGCTTCATAAATTTTTAGCTGGAGGTTGGGTGGGAGCCTCCTGTGCCCTTGTTCTCTCTGAGCTAAGGGACACAAAATGCTGATTTGTTATGGTGTCCAGTTTTGTTAATGTTTTGTCATGTCTTGCATATTGCCAGTGTTGTTTATAGTGGTTTCCTTCACCAATATGGCTGGAAAGCAGTCATATAAGTCAAATAACCTTGAGTACGGCATAACACCCCAATCAAACAAAGATAAATTTTTGTAATTATTTATTTATTTGATTGGTGTTTAATTTACCATGGCTATTTTACTTATATGAGGACTTCGCATTGCTGGTGCATGGTTGAAATTTGGACCCAAAAAATGCTGCAATCACCACAGACATCTTTAAAAAAAAGGTACATTGATGGGGATTTTGCTGTCCAACTCTCAAAAAAATGATCCACAACGCTTCCCTATACTTTTTTATTTTTGTTAAATAACAAATAATCACATATGAAATTATTACATGTTTTATTTGTTTGCAGAGCACATTGTATGTGAGGATGAATTTAAATACGCTCTGTTGGCTAATAACTGTCTTTACCCAGGGTTGTCTACCCTTGTCACGTTACTCCTCCACACCTCCAGGGGACAGTGAGTGCAGTCCTCTGTTTTTCCATACCTATTGTGATATGACAATACAGTACATTTATGTCTTTCTGTCTGTTAGTGAACTGTAAAAACACTTTGTATTGATTTTGTGAAAAGTTATTTTAATATTAAACTGTGGGGGTCAACTGTTGGTATTTATCTTGATGATGGCATAAGCTTGTTGTGAAAGCTAGGATTTTTTTATAATGTTTAATATAGATGAAACGCTATTATATCAATAAATCCCATCTTGATACTCGTTTGCGTGACTGGAATGTTTCAAACCTTTCATTTCTATTTTTATCACAGAGAAGGTCAAAGGGCGAGTGAGAAATGGCAGCAGATATATGGGCGTCACTCTGGCAACGAGGTCTATCACATACAGCTCAGTAATAGCGTCTTCTTCAGGCAGTATCAGGGGTTAAAGTTCACTGATGCCGCAGTGGATAGCCACCAAAGGTTAGAAAATTCTGTATGTGTATGAAAGTAATATTAAACAAAATCTTATTAGCCCAACTCTAAATTGTATTCAGGCTTTGCAGGAAGTTATCATTGCCTTGGCGCTTGTCAAAGTGAGAGAGAGCATAGCCTGATATGTCTATGGCATCCCTTGCTATAAATGTAATGCTTTATCTTAATACAGCTGGTTATCCATCTTGACATTTTCTTATATACATGGGTATCAATCAGGTAGCCATCAAGCCAATTTGTTGTTGTGTCCTGTAATAGATTTTATGGATGACAACTTCTGGTATATTTCGTTTTGGTCTAGTTTCTACAACTGTTTTCAAGCAATGATTACAAATCCTTGATTTAATGGTTTGTAATGATTGCTTGAAAACAATCAATTTGAAATGATTGCTTTTGAACTGTCTTAGCAACTAGATTGAAACCTTGTGCCCTTAATTTACCAGAGGTCGTCATCCATAAAATCTTAAAATGTTATTATAAATGTCTGGACTTCTATATGCCTTTTAAAGAAGAGTCATATCATCTGTCAAATGAAATTGTATACTTACATTTGTACCCAATTAAGCTGGTACGCCATCCTATGAGTAAAATAGGGAAAAAAAGTTTGGAACAAAACAACAATCAAACAAACAAACATTTTTATTGCCAATGTTTTGTGAAGGCGAGTTTCCTTCAAGCAATTATGAACCTTGCTGTTGGAATAAAATGACTATTAGTCTTGGCCTATCTGATGATGGTACAATACATGTACAGCCGGTATATGCGTTCTATTCTATAGCCTCAGTTACGCGGGCATCGGAAAGGTGAACTAAACTGAGCTGACTCTGATCCGCACCAGAGCCGGCTTTTTTTAGTTTGCCAATTAATGGCAGATTGCAGTTATACAGCACTTTGGACAGTCCTGTCAGCAAGCGCCATGCGAATCTTGGCACACTGTCAGCTAGCTTTATTGAACAGTGTCTCAGACCACAGGAATTTGTATCCATTAGAGTAATTAACATCTGATTAATGGTTGATTACAAGTTGTTCTTTACCTATAATGAAGAGAAGGTAGGAAACATACTTACCAAGAAGCAGCCTATAATCCAGAAATAAAGCCTTTGTTTGGCCTTTGGTTGGACGATACTACATTCCCTACATGTTTAATGTCTCCTCCTTACGTAGCAGCAATAATATT
>JAVFBZ010189112.1:0-14695 GCA_032466195.1 Katharina tunicata
CACCAAATTTAAACTTCTGCATTGTTTAGTTTTTATTTTATGTCGTTGCAAACATGTGGTATCGTTTCTTTTGGACATTAGTTTATTTACAAGGGTATTTTATTTATTTACCTATTGAAACAACAAACCTATCTGTAGTTTGAATAACCTTTAGTATGATGGTAGAAAGCTCGTGACGTCGGTATTTATTTGCTTTCCATTGGTGTAATGAGGATCTACATTGAGGTGCCACGTTTGGGGAGATGTGCAGAAGGTATGTTGTGATGGATTGATTACTTTATACTTTGGACAGATCTGTAATGGAGTCTAGCACAAACATTTCCATGTTGTCTTGTTAATAGACGGTGGTTGTATATACTGAACTGCCTTGGTCAACATGTTATGTTAGGTTATCAGATTCCCAGCTCATTAGAAATGTTCCATACGTATCTTTCGGTTAATTCATAGAAAGGGTCTTTACTTTCAAGCAAACTTACTTATTGTCTCTAACTTGATACCTGTGTTTTCAGTCAGGGGCTGGGATCTGTAATTTGTTTCTGGTATCTGCAAACTGCATTGAACTATTTTCTGCTTGGATTATATTTAAAACAAGCGCCACGAACCTTTATTTACCTTGACCAATATCGAATTTAAAACGTCTGTTTGCTGTCTGAACATCATTTTGGAGGCAATTTATGGGAAGCCTATATACAAAAATTTCATGCTGTTGATTTACTCAGAAGACATTGTTTTACAAGTTAAATTTAAAACTGGAACTGACTACAAACCATCCTGGAGTAACACTTTAGATAACATGTCCAATGAAGTCAAGTTACAACAAAATTGTCAGCAACATTTGCTTACAATGATCAGTATCGAACAAAATAGTTGATTTCAACATAAATATATAAAAGTTGGACTTACTACAAACGAAACCTGGCAGGGTTGTTGTACTGATTCACAATGTATGCCATGACAAACAATACGTTATTTGGGTGGCAAAATAACACTGGTGTATATTCAAAAACATTATACTCGTCCAGTATCTGGTTCTTGTCATTTATGTTGGTCTTCACAGCTCCAGTCAACATAGCCATCATATATCTTTTATCACATCAGAGAAAGACAATAAACACATGTGGGTTTATCACGTTCGCTATCTCACTGACAGTTGCGGACACCCTTGTCGGATCAAAAGGTCTACCATTTCGTCTTGCGCAACATACTTTAGAAAACTGGCCGTTTAACACAGTGACCTGCGTCTTGTACCAAGTAGTCGATTATGGTTTGTCATCAGTGTCAATTTTTCTAATGGCTGAGATGGGATATGACAGACTCAGGTGCGTGACAACTCCAATGTCATACCGCCGTCAATTTAAACAGCGACGTGTTATTTTAACGTCAGTGATGATTTGGATTTTCAGTATGGTGGCATGGGTTCCGGGTGTTACCATTTCACATAATATAAGTAACCCTGGTGAAATTTATGCATTGTGTTCTTCTATGCGACTTGGGTACCTTGCAATACTGTACGCTTTGGTTATGTATCACATACCATTGGTGTTTACGATAGCTGTTTATGTCAAACTAGTTTTGAATATGAGAAGGCGATCTCTGTTAAAACCTTTGAAAGCTGCAAGATTTAATGAATCCAACTCCGCAGCAGATTATAGTCTTACGGTAAAACAGATTACTAGTATCCAGGACTTCTATGATGCACTTCCAGACCAAACACCTCACTGCCAGTCATCCCGTGACTCGTCAAGCGAATCCAATGACAAGGTAACAAGGTTTCAAAGCATCTCTGATAAAAGTTCTACTCTCGACATCAGCAATAAAAACTTAAGATTTTTAAAAACTCCTATGCTGGTTGTCATGACTTTCATATTGTGTTGGGGACCATTTTGCATTCTCTGGCTGCTTGTACGGATTTGTAAGAATTGTATAAATATGGACATGTACTTCTTATTGGTTGAATTTAGTTATGCTAACTCTACAATCAACCCATATATATATCTAGCCACGAGTCGACAGCTTTGCCAAAATTTCAGAAGTTATTCTTGAGAGAATAATGAATGGAAACAATATTGTTAAGTAAGCCTGTACAACTGATATCGCTATTTAAATAATTCAAGTGTATATTATAGGCACTTTTGTATAACAAAAATAACTTGAAACGCTATCATTGTGAAGGGGCGCATTGAGCTTAAATGGGGGTAAATAGTGCATGTGTTTAATTTCTTTTTGGCTGTTAGTTTTATAACACGTTCGTTCTTTTTGCGATAGTTATTTTTTATTTTTATTTTTGCGGCTTGTTGTCATCACGGCAACGTTTTGAACATTTTATCCAAATGACGTTGTGAACACATATTAAACATGATATAATGAAAGTGCCCATAATTGAAATTGGACTTTAACAATACACATGTGTTTAATGATTTACTGTTATATGATTACTGAAATTTGTTTGTTAACAAAAACAAAACTTTTTTCAATTTTTTTGTTTTTATGATAGTTTGAATTTGTTTAGGTCAATATATAAAAAGTTGTCCCGTTTAGTCCTCAACTCGAACTGTGATTTTCGTAGTAAAAAACTCGATTTCTTGTTTTATATTTCTAATACTACGATATTTAGGATTACTGTATCGTCCATTTATCTTTGCCAAAATATGACCTGAAACCGCCTTGGTTGATGTCATATACATTAATAGACATATACCGGGCAATAAAGATCTGTAACTTTTCAAACATCATTTGAGATTAAAAACTGGGAGTGGTTCTGAATCAATAACAGTGTTTATGGTATAGATTCTCCAGGCGGGATATATCTATATATATATATATATATATTTTTGTATAAATGTAGAGAAAGAAAATTCTGCTTGCCCCCACCGGGATTCGAACTCGGGTCTCTGGCTATCAGGGCCAACGCTCTAACCAACTGAGCTACAGAGGCTCACGGTAGAACTAACGAATTTTTATCCAGGTAAATCAGTGCTTACCGTAGAAAAAGATATGCAGCCTTTACCTGGATAAAAATTCGTTAGTTCTACCGTGAGCCTCTGTAGCTTTATTTTGCCATCATCAGGAGAGTCATAGTGAACATACCGGAATATTACATTAGGCGCTTATAACCCAATGCAAGCGTGCCTACACATTTGCTGAGCTTCTTTCAGCTGCATTAAATATTCAAAATATAGAAGCGCCTGGATGGCGGCCAATGTCAGCCATCCAGGGCTTTTCTGCATTCTTGATTGAGTACAATATTAAACACAGAACAGTTAGATTTTTAAAATATTTAAAAAACGTATGTATCATTATGTTAACTGTGTGTTTACTTATGTGTAAATAATTTCACTCATTCTTAGGTTTTATAAGAATTTTTCTATCTGTTATAACAGGGTGCTTTGAAATGACCCAAACAGTTCCTTTGTATATGGTTTAGGGGTTTAACAACGACGTAGCGGTGCACGAGTGGGTGCTATTTACCTTTGACGTCATTTTGGTACCTAGTCGAAACCCGAAACGTCGAAGGCGTCGACGGTATTGACGAGGTTTCAAAATAACGACAGAGGTAACTAAAACCCACTCTTGCCCCGATACGGTGGTTTTAAACACCATTCTAATCCGATAAAACGAATGAAAAAATAGGCCTCTTGCTACAGTTCTCCTCGCTTCGAACATGGCTGTTACAAATAGGATTATCCCCGCCCCTGCACAGTCTACAACGAAGACCAGTTCAACACATGAAGTTGTTTTCTTTTAAATAAAACCATGTGCACTCTTCCATTTGTAATGCCAAAATTAAACTTTAAAATATGTATGACATTGATAAAAGGTCGAACTAATGTCGATTTTATGATTCACTGAAATCCATGCGATATATATAAAGATTAAAAGTATTTTGTATCCAATATGCTATTCCAAACAGACAGGAACAAGTCTATAAACATGAGATGTGGCCAGCGTTGTTGACAAAGTGTCAGATTTGTTTGGTCACGTGATAGGCCTGTCGATCGCAGTTTATGGGCGTGTCGGAGGAAAGCGTCAACTACTATGTTGCGGATTTGACCAAAGTAATCTTTAATGATTGGGCGTCATTTAGGATAACCCCTAAACACATTTTTGTTGATGAATTTTTATTTTACTACCCCTTCGTTATTTCGGTATATGATTGACAACTGATGAGTTTTTTTGTGATTAAGAGGGTGTGTTCACAGATGTAAGAGTCGTTTTTGACGCACTGCCGAGTACGGTACTCGTAAAAGCAGAGAAATCAGGTAAAATGTATTTCTGATCTATTTTACGGCAGGTTTACCGCTTTCATCCTCAATTCTTTGAAGTAATTCATTTTGTTTTTTACAATTTGTTTATTATATCGAATTGACCCATTCTATGTATGTTTCGCAAATAATTATATATATATATTGTGAAATATACCAGTTTTTCTATAAAATTGAGCAGAGCTGCTCATGTCAAATGTGAGTTCAATTCCATTCAAGCCGTAATCAATCTCTTAATAGACTAACACCAATCAACCAAATCTGGCGTCAGTGAGTGTATATACATTGGCAAGTAGGACATCCAATACACAGCTGATAATAAGTGCCCCGGAAGACAACCATGCCAAGTGTTATGTAAACAGTTTTTTTTTAATCAAATAAATACAGGTAGCTACCTGGAGAGGATTAACAGTCTACTAGCACATGCCCGCTGTGCATATACGTGTATCATCAGTTTCCGCTACCCTGTGAACTTTGTTGCACACTTTGTTTCAACACGGTTGGAGTGCAGTTGGTCGTCGAACACGCGTCACTGTTGCACACGTCACTGTTCCAGGGCTTCACTCAGTGCATATAGATGTTCGTGTTTTGAGGTAGAATTGTACTGAATAACGTTGAATGCTGTGTGACTCGAGTCGACTCAGCACGCTTTAAAAAGCTCGCCTTTCACAGTACGACCTAGTACTGTGGTGTAATTGGTATCATTCGAAAGCGCATGGCGAACTCGTTCGTAATCATATCTTGGCATTGCTGTGTCATGCTTTATTCACGTCAGAGCTGGGTTTAAAGAGAAAAGAGAAGCACACATGGACAGGGATTTCAAAATGTTTAACCACCAACCAGTTGGACACCTGAACCAATCAGAGAACAGCCTGTGTGCTCTCGCTGCGGTTCGCGCTATTACACGCAGATTCTTTCGATCCACTTCCAAACCTATAAAAGGACCTTCAAAACGCATTTGAATGTCATTCTACCATGATGGCCACGTCGAAGCCATCCGTGTACCACACCAAACTAAAAAGGAACAGGTCGATCAAAAGGCGACTCCATGAACCTGCCGGTGTAGTGTTCAAAAGACTCTACCGGTAGGTTCATCACCACCATTCCAAAGGCCCATTTCATGGCCAACCAATCCCACCGAAAAAGATCTAAACGTTTGCATTTTTAAAAAACTGGGTGAAGTTCATTCTGACTTTTTTTTAATTGTTTAAACTTTAATTGTTTCATCGTCTTTTTATTTTCCTTTTTTTTTTCATGTCGTTTATAACACCAAACCCCACCTTTTATTTTGTGTCTTCCCTTTCATGCCCTAGTCTTTTATTAAAAATAAAAACAAAAACAAAACAAAGACCAGACCCCCTCACAAACACATCTCTGCCTCACGACCAGACGACCCTGTGACGCCAGCCCGTGACGTCATCGGGACCTTCCTTGGTGACCTGGGTGATCTCCATGGGTGACCTCATCGGTGACCTCCCCTCTTCTCCCGGGGTGACCTCCCTTGACCTCCATGACCTCCATGACCTCCATGGCATCCCAACCTCCACACACAAACACCTTCAGGAAACTCCGCCAGAACCGGCGCAAACAACCTGCGCACAAACACACAGCGCCCTCTGGCGACCACAACAACACTCGCACGAGTGACCTCCCCTTACCCCCACAAAAACCTTCCAGCATGCACTGCACGAGCAGACGACCATGGCGGCACACCGGGACTCTCAACAACAACAACAACAACAACAACCACGTGACCACAACCGACCAATCAAATCAACACAAATACCACTCCAAATACCACTTCTGGTCCTTAAAACCTGTGCAAGAACCTGCGCAGAACGTTTGCTTCCTGTATCATTTTAGTATCGTTATAGTCCTAAAGTAGGCAATAGAGAGAGAGAAGACGGAGTAACTTTCTAGCAATGCTTTACTTGTGTGCAGCCATCACAGAGAGAGCGAACGGGAGAATACAGTAATTGGATTTCGGGAGTATTAATTATTAAGATGTAATAGATAATGTAACACTTCCCTTTGCTCCCTTTTCAGCCCAAAAACCCTATACCTACAACTTCCGGTAATTTTGCGCTCATATGTGGACGTGAGGGGAATCCTGCTGCTCTTTATAGACTACTCACGCATCTCTGGTTATTTGTCTGTATGTTTTGGAGAACTGTTTGGTATTTTACTTGCCTTAAATTAGGTTAAAGACATAAAACCATTACCCACTGTTATCTTTTCTGACTCGTTGGGTTATCTTTTGGCTCTTAAAAATGTTTGTTGGACAAAGTCGTCTCAAATTCTTTTTGAAATATTATATTTACTGACCACGTAATCTTATGAAAATATTATTGTATTTTCAAATGGGTACCCAATCACTGTGGCATTGAAGGTAACGAGATAGCTGATAAATTAGCAAAACAGTCTCTTTCCTATTGAACATGTTAATAACCACCTTCAATTGTCTGTTGGGGAAATTGTATCCTCTATTCAAGTTTATTTTCAGCAATTGTGGCAGAAAAGGTGGGATTTTTCTGGATCCGCTAGATTTTTCTATGGTTTCAATCCGTCTATTTCTTTAGTAGACAGTAGAAAGTCGGAAACCCTTATTTATCAATTATTGTCTGGTCTTTTTCCCGTTAATTCATATTTCTTTCAAATTAATGAGCATGTTGATGGATTTTGTTAGAGAGGTCTTGAGGCTGACACCGTACAACATTTTGTAATGTATTGCCACAAGCACGATACTGAACGCAAGTCATTATTTTTTAAATTCTACCATCTTGGCATTCATCGCCCAACTTTAAAGAGCATTTTAAATCCACCCGCTTAGCATCGTTCTAAAAATTTGAACATTTTAGCAGATTTCATTGTTCACACCAACAGGTTTTATAGCGTAAGGTAATTTTTACTACATTTTTGCCTATATTTATGTATATATATTTTAAATAAATTTGTGCAACGACGTTATTACATATCTGTGCTATATTTTGAACACTATTTATACATGCCTTCAATTTATATATCTGTGATACTTTGTGAAGTCTAGTTAGATGCTTTCTCAATGTATATATCTGATGTTTTCTGTGATATATATTTATATACCTATCTCCAATCTATATATCTGTGATACCTATTTACACACCCGCTCTTGAATTTACATATTTAACAATTGAATATAGTACTCACTGTCTAACTTTATCCATCCTCATTGCATACTTATGTCATAAATATGTTAATCCTAGTATAGTATGTATAGCATATGCAGGCAAATCTCAATGCAAAGTACTGGCGCGCATAAATATATTAAATAGATTTGAATGCGCCATCCAAACCAATATAAACTAAACTGTGTGTAGGCTAATAACCTGACCAGAAGTTTAAGGTAATTGCGTGTTTTGGGGTTCACGCATCCCAACTGGAGGGACGCTTCCAGCTGAGTACGTCCCCCAGGTCGGGTAATTAAGCCGTCGGATACGGAAACTAAAAGAGTAGAATACTAAGAAAAATAAAATCACAATGGAAGCATCGTTGTGTTTCTAAACGCTTGGCAATGTGGGTTAATAGTATATATAACAAAATGGTATGCGAAATTTCTATATTGTAGTTGTGGTTTAATCAAGTGAAGGCAAAAACAGTTGATTTTATGTTCCCTTGCACTATATATACAGTTGACAGCAGGCGATGAATTTTTCCAGTGCCGACAGCAGTTCCCGGTCACCTTTGTATTTTGTTCAACAAATATATCCAAAGTAACAAGTTAACATACCCTTAAAGTTGGTGCACCAAGGCGAGACTCACTAAACGAACCTTATTGAGCTTTGTGAAGAAATTCTCATTAAGAAAGGATTAAACTTGACATGGGGTTATTGTGAGATTATGAAACCTGTTACCCACTGGTTTTCCACCTTCTTAACGAATTGAGAACTGAGTGGCAACTAATTCATTCATTTATAAAGCTGGTCTCTCTAGGAACGGAAAATAACACCATGCGGTTAGGATGACTGAATTCTTAAAGACGTTTTCGGCTTAGGGGAAAGAAAACTAAATTATCTTTTTGAGGAATTTGTATTTTGAAAAAATATTTTCTAAGCTACTAACGCCTGCCCCTACTGATACTGATGTGGTCAGATATTTTGTGTATAGGGCCTACCAATACTCTTAGATTGTCTTGAACATAACCCAGGTCGTTTGTAGAATTTATTTGCACAGCAGTCGTTCCTCCAAATCCTCCAATTGTGCTGTTTGGTACTGTACTTAATTGCATAGCCATCTGCTTTTACTTAATAGCATAGCCATCTGCATCTACTTAGTAGCATAGCCATCGGCATCTACTTAATAGCATAGCCATCGGCATCTACTTAATAGCATAGCCATCGGCATCTACTTAATAGCATAGCCATCGGCAACTACTTAATAGCATAGCCATCGTCATCTACATACTAGCATAGCCATCGGTATCTACTTAATAGCATAGTCATCGGTATCTACTTAATAGCATAGCCATCGGCATCTACTTAGTAGCATAGCCATCGGCATCTACATTATATCATAGCCATCGGCTTCTACATAATAGCATAGCCATCGGTATCTTCTTAATAGCAAAGCCATCTACTTAATACATGTCACATAGTCGTGTGCATGCTGTTTCAAGGGATTTTATTATAACTGAATCTCAATCCACGTTCAGTACAATACTGCGAGCAGAGCATAAACACGAACTAGTAATGTACAGCTATCAAAATTAAATAATAAAACACCAACAAATTATAGAGGATAACTGGACTCATATACATGTACCTAAAGGAAATGGTGCTACACTGCTCCGAAAAAATGCTTTTCATAGACTAAAGGAACTCTAGAAAGCGAACTAGACTTTAGGTTTATTCGCGTATGACTTGCATGAGTTAAACGCGCCTAATCTGGGTATGTGGGAAAATGGGACGTTAATCTGTTTGCAAATATTCATTATAAAAAATGTAAAATTACTGCTAAGCATGAAAACTTCAAGGTGCATTTTTTTGCGACAATAAAATCGTTTATTTGGCGTAAATGGTCGATTATTTATCAAGATTTCATTGTAGACAGTTTAACAAAAAAAGACGTGATCTTGATATCGACAATTCTTCACTTCCTTTTGAGACTACACATCAGTAGCAACGGTTTCGGGGTTTTTTCCTTGGTGCTTCTACTATGATTGATGTGCCATTTTTCGCACACAGTGTGAAAGCGATCAAACAGTTCAAATGATTAAACACATCATGCCAATGTTAAAGAAAGATTTAAGAGCAGATTTTTTGTTTGATTGTTTCACCTATCACTTTCCACCTAAACATATCATAATTCCAGTATTTAGACATCTGTCACATCTGACAGGTCGAATGTTCTATTGAACTTTTGTTTCCTCTACACTATAACTTTGACTGATTTGGTTTGTGCGTGTTTGTGTATTTACTCTTTATTTGGGCACTGCATTCTGGTTTATTCTGGTCCGATCCAGTTTTGAAATTTTGCAGCTGTTCACATCATTCATGGTATAATTTCATTGGCGTAAACTAGCAATTATGGCAGTTTTACTGTCACACATTTTAAGCCAAGCAATTTTCTTGACTTTGCTGTAATATAATTAAGATGAGTCTGATATGAGTCGTAGCCTGCTGAAGAAAAATAATCAAACCTTATATAATCCCATTACGACCTGAATCAATTCTGTTTGGTTACCAAAGCTTATATAAAATCACCCTGTTAATCAAGTCACGCGTGTAACAATCTCCGGAACTGTTCAAAATGTTAATGGTATAGTTTAAAAATCGTTTACTGCCAATTACTGGTACTCGTTGTCCCAGTCTACTTCTGGCGATCAATTCTCCTTAATGGGCGTTTTTTAGATAAAACTCAGACCAATCTGAGTTACAGCTTGCTTACGAAACAAATCAATTTCGATCAGAAGCAATTACCAGCTCCCAAAGACAATTTAACATACTACCATTTCTTCATCTCTGACTGAATATCAATCAAGATGGTTGGGTTTGTTGGTGTGTTTGTTTGATTGGGGTTTCACACAAAACTGAAGGTTATTTAACTCACACGAGAGTGTACCAACCGAATCGGTGAAGGAAACCATACTACACGGCCCTAGCAACACATAAGACACCACAGTACTTTTACAGCACGATAAACAAGACACGACAACAAAGTGACTTCCTACAGCCCCTTAGCTCAGAGCACCAGGGCACAGGAGGCTCACCCGTCCAAATTGGCTGGTGAGACTGCTGTTACACTGTTGAGTTGGTCTTTATCAGACAGGGGCATAGCTGTTGTAATGGTTTTTAAAAATAAGGAACAAGGAATTTCCGCTAACACGTTTGTTAAATTTATTTTCCTTTAATTCTCTACATTTCTCTTTCTAATATTCCTTCCTCAACTCGATAATATTTTGCCTAGGAATTGACTATTTATATAATAGATGATCAATATGGGAAATAAAATAAAAAAAATAAGAAAGGGAAAAAGCTTTACGAAATGACCGGAGTCAACAATCTACAGTAATAATGACCAGTGTGTTTATCAGAAGATAGCTTTTAAAGATTTATATTACCAACTGTATTATCTGTAAATATTGTTGATATACGTGTACTGCTTTTCATATAAGTACGACAGCGTTGAGCAAAATTATTGGCAGTTGTATTCACAGTCGGTTTACAAGGTTAAGCCTCTCCATTCATCCAAACTGCATTTACATTTGACAGCTGTTAGCCAGATAAACACATTCGAATCCCGGTGAAGACAAGAACAAAATTATTTCTTTACATTAATAAAAAAAAATATGTATATAAAATACATGATAATTTCAAGGTTTTATTTTTAAAGTTTTTCCTACCGGTTCTCCTTTAGCATTTTAAGCCAGTAACTCAACACGAAAGCTTGAAGGGGTTTATAAATAATGTTTGTGGAATTCTCAGGATTTTGTTCTGCTTTAAAATGTCAGTATGTGTCATGAATTTTGCGGAAAGCTAGAAAGAAAAACTCTTATTTTACATTTCATACTGTTTGAATTGTTTCTATATTTAAATATTTCAGGAGATTGCCAGAGTTCTTTCTTATTGCCATGGTTACACGCGGGAATTTGTGAAGTTTAGATCAATGGTCGCCATAATAGCACCACTTTTCAGTCTTTATAATCTGGTAGAAAATTATTTTTCAAACAGTGTTAAACACTTATATGTTTGTGTTGGGTTTTTTTTCTGGCGGAATACACATCTGTCAAATCACCGGTGTCTAAATCACCGTTAATCATGTACTTCAGCAGACTCGTACCTTTCTCAAGATTGAGAAAAATACCATGCAGCACTAATGTAACAACAAGCCATTCTTGTTATTGTTGTAGTACTTTCCCTAAAAAAAGCGTTGTCGAATGAATCGTCTAAAGTTTACTGCCAACTGATTTAAAATTAAACAGAGCTAAAATTACCACAGAGCCGATTCAATTTGAAGTCTGTAAAATGCAGACCAAAATATATAAAATCGTGACGCAGTACCATCTAATCAGCTATAAACGTTCTCGGAACAAACAAAATTAAAGATTAATCTGTCTAGGTGAACAACAAGATGGCCAGTCAATATCTTAGAGTCAAAGACTCGACGGTATTGGGAATGATTTGATTCTGTGTTTTAGAATACAGCAAACAGTTGAAGGGAAACAATTTTGGGTCGATGACATGGCGTTATAATCTCATGCAGAGTTGTCGCCCCTTACCCGTCTAGGATCGGCGATAATGTCATGAGAACATATCAAAGGTTGATTCCATCCGTTATCATACACGTACATGACGAAAGATGGCTGGTGTTTTGGGGAATCGCCAGCTTTTTCTTTTCTCGTTTCATCCGAAAAAATAGCTTTTCACATAAATAACATAACCTTCAACATGGTGTTAAACACAAGTTCTTCTTTCGTCTTAAAATCACCAACAATAACTATCAAACATTTGCAAATAATGATGTCTATTGCTTATACATATATGTGCTTTACGATGTTATATAAAAATGATTAAATGATAACTTTCGTATTTAATTTAACATGACAAATAAAAATATAAACATGTTTCGTGCTGTTCTTTTTTTTTGGTGCTATGTGCAACAATAATCCCGAACACAAACTACTAACTACATAGTCGATGTCCTCATGTCAGAGAAAGTACCTCTAGGTATACAAAAAAAGAAAACTTAACAGCTGCTGTTAAAAATGCAATTTACAGTTTTTTCTGTCTTTGTAACGTTTCATCACGCCCTTTTGCTGCTCCAAATAACGAGTGCCTGATAAAATAAAAACAATTCCCATTGGGTGAAACCCACCCTAAACGACACTGGCAATACATAATACATCAAAGAACATTTTCCTTTAGTAAAACAGGACGCCATAGCAAATCTTCAGTCTGGTGACCCTGAGCTCAGATAGCACCTGGACACAGGAGGCTCCAGCCCAAACAACCGCTGATACTCTTAGTAAAAAAACAATTAATTGTTTGAGTACCAAATCTCTGGAGTTTCACCTGCATGGGCTTATATTTGTTTTATATTTCTTTAATCTTTTTTGTGTTGTTGTTCAAGGTTTCAAGCAATGATTAATTGTTCTGTAAGCACAAAGTCTCGTTTTTAACAGTGACTTAAAATAGATTTTAATAGACAATTATCTCAGATAATAATCTTAGTAATCAATAGATATCAGAAAAGTGTCAATTGTTAAAATCAGATTGTTTGTTTGTTTGATTTATGTTTTACGCCGTACTTAGTGTTATTTCCCTCGCATGATGGCATCTTACCATAAAAACACTGACATCACGGGACATTTACAGACAAAAAAACAGGACACCACAACAACACGGCGTCCTAAATCCTGTTGACTCAAAAAGTACCAGGCCACAAGAAGATGTTAAAATAAGTTTATACATACATGTATTGGTGACTTTTGATAAAGCATGCGGATAGTTTCATAAATGTAAAACCAAAATGTAGTTGATATTTGGCTTGCACAATAAATTATTCACGACCCCAACGAGCGTTGCAACTCTTTCGGATTATTTCTGTTCAATTTTTATTCGGCTACAACAACAACGTCAGAGTCTTTAAACAGTTAGCTGTCAAACTCGTTCAACATAATTGAGCAAGACTAATACAAAAATAATTCACTCATAGCTAAGTCGTATTATTCACATAACCATCTCGCGCAATGCCTATTCCGAAAGTTTTGTCTACAAATATAATATGTTATCAATTTTGACAAATTTGTCATCATTGTTATTATGGAACACAGATTGATGGATATCAACTTCTTCTTTATTATTTCACACTGCAACGCACTTCAATGTGAAATAATAAAGAAGAAGTTGATATCCATCAATCTGTGTTCCAATAATGATTACCCACAGTTTATAAATGCCACTTAAATAATTAACGGTTGCCGTTGAAATACTCAGTATCCGTCAGATTTCCCCCCTTTCCTGTCGTCAGATATAGCCATTATTCGTCCGTCTTCTACGAGAATTGTCTGCACCACAGATCCACGTGTTGATATCGGTGTGATCGAGTGACCTTTGGCCTTTAATCCCGAAATGATTGCCTGGACAAGCAAACATAGTATAAGATAACAATAGTGGTCAACATCTTAATATGAAACAGAAACTATAGAGAATACAATGTTATATATCCAACAGAAAGTATAGAGAACACAAGGTAATATATCCAACAGAAACTATAGATGACACAAGGTAATATATCCAACAAAAACGAAAGATAACACAACGTAATATATCCAACAGAAACTATAGAGAATACAAGGTAATATATCCAACAGAAACTATAGAGAATACAAGGTAAAATATCCATTAGAAACTATAGAGAATACAAGGTAATATATTCATTAGAAACTGTAGAGAATACAAGGTAATACATCCAACAGAAACTATAGAGAACAGAAGGTAATATATCCAACAGAAACTATAGAGAATACAATGGTATATATCCATTAGAAACTATAGAGAATACAAGGTAATGTATCCAACAGAAACTAAAGGGAACACAACGTAATATATCCAACAGAAACTATAGAGAACACAAGGTAATATATCCAACAGTAACTATAAAGAATACAATGTTATATATCCATTATAAACTATAGAGAATACAAGGTAATATATTCATTAGAAACTACAAAGAATACAAGGTAATACATCTAACAGAAACTATAGAGAAGAGAAGGTAATATATCCAACAGAAACTATATAAAATACGATGTTATATATCCATTAGAAACTATAGAGAATACAAGGTAATATATCCAAACTATAGAGAATACAAAGCAATATATCCAATAGAAACTATAGAGAATACAATGTCATATATCCAGTAGAAACTATAGAGAATACAAGGTAATATATCCA
>JAVFBZ010189123.1:0-14694 GCA_032466195.1 Katharina tunicata
GTTAACATATGTGTACAAAATTGTAAGTATCATTTTTGAATTTCATTTTGCGTTTCTTTTTTTGAAGAGTGTATATGTCAGTGTACAATGCATGTATGCAAATCAGCAGTTAGACTTCCCATCAGTTGGGCCAGAGACAATGTGTTTATCGTTGACAAAAATCAAACAAATGTATTTTACAAAGAGATGAAAATGATGTATTCTTCTCAGGGTCGACGTGTGTTTGATAGGGGTTTCACGCGGTACTCAAGGTTATTTCACTTATATGACAGCGTGCCAGCCCAATCGGTAAAGGAAACCACCGTAAACGATGTTGGCAACATGCAAAACAGGATAAAACATTACATAACAAAACATGACACCACAAAAACGGCCTCCTGTGGCCCTTAGCTCAGTGACACAGGAGGCAAAACGCAAAGCATTCCATCTTTTATTCAAACTGAGGAAACAGGGGGAGTTTGACAGTGTTTGAGATAAATATAACGGCTTTAACTCTCTGGGGGTAAATCTGACTCATGGTGGTCGTTGTCCTTATCCCTTTCTTGATTTGATTTCACTTATTCACCAACATAACTAATACATTGGAAGGAGTAAAGCTCCGTTGAGCTTGTTATATCCCATTGAACATTGTTTTGGTACATATATATGGCGTGGAAGAAATTTACATCATCAGTTTGAGAAGAAACGAAGAAACATGCACATATATAAAATACATTAATATCATTCTATAACTTATAAGTAGTCTAAGTATATTATATATTAGATTTTAAATTTCGAAGAGGTGTTTTGTCAACATTGTTTTAAACAAAGATATGGAAATAATGGAACGAAGTGATAGTGGAAGTTTGTTCCATTCCCATAAAACGGTAGTTTTCAAAGAATAAAATGTTAAGTTCGTACGGTGAAAATGTATCATAAGGTCACTGCTATGTCATCTTGTATTATGCCTATGTACTTAAATAATCTAGTAAAATAGCTATTAAAGACTAAAGGAATAGCATAAGGATGGTAAACGATCTTATGGGTAAGTAATACAATAGATGATAGATTATATTGAACAATGGGAAGAATATTTATTTGCTTAAAGAAAGGAGCTGTATGCGCTAGACGTTGTGATAAAGAAATTGAACAAACTGCTCGTTTTTGGAGCATTTGAAGAGGCTATAGATGAGACTGATATGTGTTTCCCCATAAGACATTTCCACAGGATATGTAAGAATGAATAAGTGAGTTATAAAGGATTAATATAGTTTTTTTGTTTATAGAAGCTTTCAAATGATTGATGATACCCAAACTACGTGATACTTTAGAACAAACATGTTGAATGTGTTTTACCCAATTTAAACCATCACTAAATAAATACTAACAAATTTGAAATATGCTTCATTTTCTATAGTATTATTATAGATAGTTACTGGTGTTAGCACATTATTTGTTTTTGTGTTGGGGTAAAATCAACATATATTTAGTCTTTGTCGTATTTAAGTTCTTCAGACGATTTCTTTATTGCTTGTTGTGGGTCGTGTGAGGTCATTATCAAACTGGTGTCATCTGCAAATAGAAGGAATTTAAGGAGTTCACTTGAATTAGAAATATCATTGATGTAAATCAAAAATAGAATAGGTCCGAGAATCGAACCCTGTGATACGCCGTGTACAACAGTTTCTGGTTTGAAAATATGTCCATTAAAAGAAACTCGCTGGGTTCTATTCGAGAGATAAGTTTTTGAACCAATTATTAGATGTATTGCCAAATCCATAGTTGTTTTATTTCTTAGTAGGATGTTATGATTAACTGTATCAAAAGCTTTTGAGAAATCCAAAAATGTCACTACACTTGTTAATTTATTTTCTTTTGCAATAACCAATACATCAAATAAAGAACATGCTGCAAACGTTGTTGAATGATTGGATCTGAACCCAAACTGTCTAGGACTTAAAATATCATTTATCTCAAGATAACTGACAGTGGCTTTAGAAGCTAGTTTTTCAATTATTTTGCTTATGGAATTAAGAACTGAAATTGGTCTATAATTTTTAATTAGATTAGTTTTCCCACTTTTAAAAATTGAAGAAGTTTTAGCGGCTTTAAAGTAGTTTGGTACAATATCAGAAGTAAACGATGTATTAATGATGTAAGCTAAAGGCACTGAGATGTGTTTTGAAACCAGTTGTAAAATAGAAGTGGGGATACCATCTATGCCAGGTGCTGCTGTAGAGTTTAAATCTTATGCGTGTTCTGTTATAAAATTGAAGAAGTAGATCATTACGATCAGCAAAGTCCATGTATAGGCTTTTGTTCATTCACGTAGCCAGTTTCGAAATAAAAATTGAGCACTTGTAGACGGATAATGACAAAAATAATTTGCATATAGACAGTTCAAGGTAAGGTGACTCAATTGATTTGTTTGGATACCAAGATTGTAACAAGTTTAATCGTTTTCATTTTACAGGACTGCATGCGATATTGATACTTAATTTTTCGGTTCAATATTTGCTTTTTAATTTAGATAAAATAGTAGGTTCTTTGATTTTTTTATTATCTGGGTTAACTTATTATAGCATTATCTGGGACACTGGATTTTTCAAGCCGTGTTATTTTAGTACTTTTTGTCTGTCTTTTGTCGGTTGTTCCAAGAAGAGTAAACAACCAAACAAAATGCCCCCTATCACAATGGATGCGTCCTGAGACGCTAAGAAGTACTGCTGGGAATGTTAGTACAGTTGGTATTCTGCCAACTGGTACCTTTTATGTAGTATGCAAACTACAGGGGTAAAATAATTTCAGATTTGGTACAAAAAGTTTTGAATTTTTGTTTTAAATGGTCTTAATTCCACTTTTGTGTATTTTGGTCTCCAAATAAAATGGTTTTAAAACCTGTACGTGTATATGCTGCTCCTGTGATTTAACGTATGTCTATGCTTATGCCAATTTCAGCTCATTGGCAATAAGGTTTAATATCATTTATAAAAGTATTCATCTTAGTTTGCAACTGACTGCATTTTGTCCACTAATTTTTATCGAAGGATATCGCTATCTATATTTATGTAAATTCATCATCTTAATACAACTGTGACAGCGACCATAACTAAACCGAGTCAGAGTAAGCATTGTGAGATCAAAAATCAAAATCAGTCAAAAATGTGAAGTCACCAACGTTAGCGCAGTTGGAAATATAATAAATATTTAAGGAAAGGTAACCTAAAAAAACCCAAAGCTATAGTCAAATGAAAGGCCGTATTAAGTTATTACTAAAACTGATAGTACATTTTTTGTGGCATTACTCGTTTTCTTCTGAAAGACAACACTACAATTGAACTACTGTAAGTAAGAAAAGGAAATTGTAAAAAAAAACATGTGGGGTCATGCCTGCATGTGCTCTTAAATGAAATAACATGACCCTCCTTAGGACAAACAGGCTAATGTGCAAATAAAACAGTTTGTAAGTTTCCAAAGATGAAAGCCTTCGAGACACTTTCCATATGCTTATTCTTGTATATACTCGAGGTAAACCAGTGAAACAAATAATTTCAAATAAATGCTTAATGTAACTCCCCCAAGACCATTAAACAGTTTTCAAATCACCAGTTATTAACACTCTGGCCTATCTCATATCAAAATTCTGCACTATCTTCTAAAAAAAGAAATAGATCCTGTAATAAATTGTTTTAAGTCGTGTTTTGTGTTTAAGTTTATGACCTTTGTTGAGACGTAGAATTTTATCTCAGATTTATTGTTTATTGTTTTTTTCATTTTAAAATAGTTGATATTTGTTAACATGACTACATTTAAGTTAAATACACTTCTGTTACTCTTGTCATATGTATTGGTACACTGTGGCAGGAGTTTCCTGACTGAGCCCTGGTGCACCCGGAGCTAAGGGGTACCATTTGGCCGATTTGTTGTGGAGTCCTGTTCAGATTCCGGTCTTGTCCGGTGGCAACCTTGTCTGTTGCCAGTGTTGGAGAGGGTGTTTCCATATGCTCATTAGACGAACACGCCGTCAAATGAGTGAAATAACCTTAAGTACGGCGTAAATCACCAATAAATGGAAACTTAGCACAAATTGGTTCTGAAAAGAAACAAGATAATTTTCTTAAATCCCAGTGAAGACATAAACTTTGTTGAAGGGTGTTCAGTTGATTTTCATTCTGAACACTATATTGCTGCATTTCATACAAATATTTTATTTTATTTTGAGTTTTTACTGTTAAGTGATACCCATTTGTCTATCAGAAGTATGCCCTGGTTAACCTCTACAACGATCCAGTCAGACCCAACTGCTCTACATACAGTAAAACAACATTAAACTTTATGGATGACATCGTCTGGTTTATTTCCAGGGCAATTAATTTTATTATATATATTTTATGGATTATATTTTGCTATAACTGAGTGACATTTTGCAATAAAAACTGTAATGGCTTAACAGTTCGATAATTCCCTGCACAGTTAAAGGAACAGGAAACAAAAAATATAGTTAAAGTCAAATATAAAGACGATAGCAAGTCGTTACCCAAAGTTTCATTACATGTTTTGTGGGATTACTCGTTTTCCACTAAAAGCCCTTTTAGTTGAACTACCTGGTTCTGTAATAAATGTATGGTGGATTTTATATAGTACATTTGTTGTAGTGGCCATGTCGCTGAAATAAATATATATTAAAATGGTGTTGAGCATAACTGACCAGCTTCAATTGCAAGTGGAAAAACCTTTAGTACAGCTCAGACATAGAATGAAACTAAAGTCAGAATAAAAGTAACACAGTTCGTGCACTGGAACGTTTAATAATGTCTAAATGTATAACCACTGGACCCAATTAAAAACAACCAAAATTGTTTTCAAATAATTTTCTATGGTGCACATATTGCCAAGTCATGTGATTTCCTTTTACTCACAATCAATTAACAATTTTGTGAGAGTATGCGTTTGTTGTGCCCTTTTATATTTGCAGTTATATTAACAGTAATATGTGTGTTGTTTCGCTAATAAATTAAGAATAATATATAAGTAGTGTAGGTTTATTTGCAGGATATTTTTTTTATGCTTTGAGTCTGAATTTTGTCATTAACAATAACAATAAAGTAGGAGTAAAACCCTAATCAAACAAACAAACTGTGCCAAACTCTCGATTTGATTGGTTCCGAGACCTAAAACTCCCAAAAGGCGTGCACTGTCCACATTTTAAATGCCAAAAATCATCAGGCAGTACCCGCCATCTTGTATAATCAAAACAATTTTACTGAAGTCACCTAGTAGGTGACTTAAAGTTTGGAGCTGTTTTCGGCTAAGTAAAGTTTTGTGGAATGGTCATTTTTTGTTAAGTTAATCAAATTTTCTGCTCTTAAATTCACAGGGATTGCATGAGAATGAGGGAACTATTTGTGTTACATAATGAGTCAAACAAGAATGCATTAAAACGTCTAGTAAAAAAACTTGATTGTTAAACGTTCTCATTTTATGATCCCGATTCGTAGGAAATGACCACAAACAGATTCATGTTACGTTTGTGTCGTATCGTTAATGTCAGGGGCTAATAAGCGCTCATCACTTGCTTAGAAATAATCGTGATATCAGTGATATCAACGCATCTGCTATCTACTATTTTTATTGCGAGGTACTCTGCTCTCTACATTAAAATTGAAAACCCTTGGATCGGGTGAAAACACTTGGATCGAGTGTCTCGGCACCGATCAGATAGCACATTACGGGAATACTCCACAATGGTCGCAAAGGGGGCGATTGTCAATACTGAAAATCGGAGGACTGTCTTGTGATGTTTTATTTTCAAAAGGCGATACGGTAAATTATTTTCAGATCGTTATGGATCGGTGTTCGTTTTCTGTCAACTTTCGAATATTGAATATCTCGCAAATTTTACGTGAGTTTATCAAATTGAATTGTTTGAGTGATGCCATATTGACTTTTTGAAATTTGTAAGCGCAATCTTTTCAGAAAGTAGAGCAAAGTTACGACTCCAACAAAAGATACACATGGATGCATGGTGATTCAATATTTCATTTTTTTTTAAAACCCGTTGCAAGAAATATTCTTGATAATGGTTTTAAAATAAACCGAAATATTGAATCACCATGCATCCATGTGTATATTTTGTTGGAGTCGTAACTTTGCTTTATATAAAGTTTGAGTTAACATAATGTGTTGCGAAGACATTACGATTAAAAATGTAGCTTTTTATGAAACTTTCGACGAATAATTAATAGCAACATATTAGGACGTGTCTTTATACATGTAAGCATGTTTCCTTGGAAGGTTGCTGTCGGCGTGTCCAATTTTAAACCAATGCAAGCATTTACACATCTACTCCCTGGGATCGAATTTAGCCAGGAAAGGATTTGATTGTATTTCTGTGAGGGTTTTGGCTGTTTCAGGACTTCTGTTTTATTGTGCTATCAACTAAAAAACTTTGCCGTAATTTTGTTCTCAGTCAATGACTGGGTGAGAGAAATATGCATTTGTTCATATTTTGCACTAATGAACCAAAGACCTTTGTTTGATTGTATGAACAGCCCATTTGGCTAATTGATGTTAGGGTTAATTTATAAAATAATCACATCACAGCCAATAAAATAACCATATTCAAAACTACAACCGAAAAACATTTCCTGCACGCACCAGTGCTCAGGGCAAGGCTCAAAATTCACTTTGATATCATTATGAGACGAAACATAAAACCAAGTTTAAATATTTGTTGCGAGGCGGTTTCAATAATACGTGATATTGTGATAGAAGTGCGACACAGAAAACCTTTTAAGGATCCCAGGCTCGGGGCAATTAACGCTTGATAGAAATGTTATCGTTGACTTAACTTTCACAATATATTGGAAATTCCTCACACCGAAGTTAAACCTGCACAGATTATGCTACAGATTTAGCACCAACAAATTTTTAAATTCTGTTATTGCTCTCTCTAAATTTAGAGTTTTATCATTGCGTCCTTAACTTGAACAAATTAGATATATACCATTTTATATCTGAAGCATTTTAACATGTTTCAATGCCTTCTCTTTATGTCTGTCCTATTCAGTTCACATTATTTCTCTTTTATTTCATTATTAATCAATTGGAGATTGGAAGAAATCAATCATTAAATATAAAATATTTAAATGTAAAAGAGTATTATCTGAAATGCAGCTTGCTTTAGAATGGAAGTTTTAACGAACTAGGTTTAATTCTCTGATAGATGTGTCTAGAGAATTTGATTTACGAGGATGGTTTAAAGAGTTATCAAATTTAGCAGAACGTGATCACGTCTTGTTTAGACAGATATCTGCTAATATATTGGGAAGTGAATCAATTGTTGATGCTGAGATGTTTGCAACATCTGATGCTAGAAAAGACATATGATAAATGGAGGCATCGAAGGAGCTCTAGAAAAGTCGCCTTGTTTAAAAGTCATTGGTTAAGGCCAGGTAGGATCAATCATGTCAAACAGCATGCCAAGAAGTGTTATCTTTTTAGTTAGCTAAACCTCATCGAACACGTCAGGTGAGACCAACGATGAGACATTTGTTAGCCTTTAGATTTGTTTAAGGTAAATGAAGGGAAAGGTGGTTTTGTACTGTTCTTATAGTGCCTGATGCTTTTACAAAGGTTGCTCATGCCATTTCATATTTAGCCACAATCTCGGCTGTCTGATCTTGAGTCTTTACGGATAATTGGTTTTCACATTATGCTCTTCCTCACCGAATGCATTGAGACAGAGGTCGAAATTTTGAGTGTGATGTGGTATCTGAATTCTGCAAGTGGTATGGTGTATCTAAATTCCGAACTACTTCCTATCATACCCAAGAGAACGGACAAACGGAAAGGTTTAACTAGACGTTGTGTGCGTTGATTCGATCAGTTGATAGTAAACATAGGAGTAGTTGGCCTGCACTTTTACCACACTTCTACAATTCCACTCCCCATCGACTGACAGGCTTTTCGCCCCTTATGTTGACGTTTGGTGGACAGGCAGACAGATAATGTCAGTCACGTTTGGGAGAATTATTATGTTTAGGATCAAGAAAACTTGCTGCAGAAAGCACACGAGGTACTTCCGACTACTAAGGATAGGATTTTGGATCAAGAGAAAAATATATACAATCAGAAAGCTGGTTCTCGGGCTTTAACAGTGGGTGATAGATTTTTATTGAAACGATGTGCATTTAAGGTCGACATAAGATCTGTTTTGCGTTTAGCAGTTGTGGAGCAGTAAACTATTTTCCAGAAAGCTCATTTGGAGCAGAAGATCGACCATGTTGAGCTGCCAACCGTTGACACTGTCTATTGTACAGGTGATGCTGTATTCCTTTCAGATGTTGAACAAACTGGTTGTCTTTTTTTGGATATGGAGTATGGTTAACCGATAAAAATGAAAAAGTAACCGTAACGATTCTCAGTATTAACAAAAGTCTTTATCCTACCACCGCGCTAAATTGTATCGTCGACACAATCTTGTGGGCCGCCAAGTTATGTTTTTGTTATGTTCCCATCTTCTAAATGGTGCTTTAACAAGTTATAGTATATTGATCCTAAACAAAGATACACATAAAAGACATATGAACATGATGAACAAATGTAAAGTCAATATGGTGAACACAATGCATCAATATTTATATTAGAACATATATCAACATATACTAGTCCGCTGGCATGTACTCACATTTGGTCGTTCTACCGTGAGTCTCTGTATCTCAATCGGTTAGTTAACCTTGATAGCCAGAGACCAGAGTTCGAATCCCGGTGGAGGCAAGCAACATATTCTTTCTCTACATTTATAAAAATAATTGTATATGTAAGCACACGCGCGGTAAAGTTGATCCCAAAGTGAAAGTCCATAGTAAATATATTGATGAATAAATGAATAGTATAAAGTTAACAGAGTTTTCCTTTTTAAACTGTATTGCATATGCTTCATGATGGCAATGTTCAATGGGAACTTTGCTTTAGATACAAAAGTAACATGATATATCAAAAGAAATCAAGCTGTCATTCAACACAGTCCAAAGAAACCTCAAATATTGCCCAACCTTTTGCTCAGACTAAACTAATTTGACAGAATGTTCACAGATTTACATGTTGGAAGAAAAGAGACACAACTATTTGTTTAATATGTTCAGAGAGCCTGATTGGGAGTCAACCAATCTGAAAATGTTGAGACTTCGGGTAAAAAGTTGATTGATTCATTAGTGTTAAACGCTACATTTGTGATTTTTCAGCTACGCAGTGGCGAACACATTTTCAAAATACAATATTTTAGATTTTAACACCTACCATACTTGAACACTTTTTTTTTCTCAAAAAGAGAAATAAAGTTAACTGAATAGGACAGACATTCGCGATACACTTTATATATATGCATTACAATTCTTACTTTCTTATTATCAGGCTATAGTGTGCGTGTTTATAATAAGAAAGCTATAGTATGCGTGTTGTCTTGTTTTCAACAAAGTTAAAATGTAAGATGTTAGAAAATATTACACGACACATTGGTAGTAGAAATAGAATATGGAAAGGACGGGAGGTTGACTGGCAATTTCTGTGTGAACTTGTACCATATTAGTTAGTGGTACCATGCAATTCTTGACTTCTTGAAATATGGGTGTTAATTTATGTAATTGTGTGCTGCCAGTGTCGAACACCAATGTGTGTGGTAAAAACTTCATAACAGTTGGAATTTCAACGTAAAAAATTCAAAAGGAATTGTACGATTCAATAATGAAAGTGTGTTCCTGGAGGGTTAACGTTGTAGTTGTGTTTAATTTAAGGACGTAACGATTGGTTGATTGATGGAATTAATGTGTAACGCCACATTCAGTGGTATTTCAACTACGCTGTGCCGTGAACATTTGACATTTAAATACTTTACATTTAAAGATTGATTTCTCCCAATGTCCAATTATACAAGACCGTATATCAAAAAGAGAAATAATGTGAACTGAACAGGACAAACATAAAGCATTGAAACATGTAAAAATGCTTCAGATATAAAATATAGTGAGGTCAATAATATCATTTTCAAATTGCTGGTTCTTAAATTTACCCCAGTAGCAGAATCTGTGCAGGTTTGATTTCGGTGAGGGAAAATTCCAATATGTTGTGCTAGTTTAGTCATCGATAACATTTCTATCACGCGTTAATTGACCTGAGCTTGAGATCCTTAATAGCTTTTCTGTGTCGCACTCCAATCACAATATCATGATTATGGAAACCGCCTCGCAACAAATATTTATACTTAGTTTTATGTTTCGTCTCATAACGATATCAAAGTGGCTTTTGAGTCTTGCTCTGAGCACTCGTGCGTGCAGGAAGTGTTTTGCGGTTGTAGTTTTGAATATGGTTAGTTTATTTGCTGTAATTGGATTATTTTCTAAATCAACCCTAACCTCAATTGGTCTTAGGGCTGTTCATACAATCAGGCACAGGTCTTTGGTTTGCAATATATTAACATATGCACATTTATCTCATCCATTCATTGACTGAGAACAAAAATACGGCAAAGTTTATTAGTGGATAGAACATAGAATTTTGAATTAAGACAAACATTGATTATGTCCGGATGTGTGGGAGTCCTTACACCTTTACCCTATGTGTCTTTTGTGGAATAAAAATACAACACAAACGTTTAATCTATCAGTCATCGGTTGACAAGGTTTTCTCTCTCAAACAAGAAATGTCTTCCCTTTTAGCTCGATAACTGAAAACCGCATAAGTTTTTCTACTTGACGGATACACAGATTCCATAGTGTGTAGTTTGAAACTGCCAATACTTCATGAAACACATATTGTTTTACTACAAACACGTCTGGTGGCGCACAGTTTTATACAAACGTCTTTATTTTTGTGGATAAGGTCGATTTCGTGAAGGTTGTCTCACATTTAAGCGAACCTTAAATTCTGGTTTAAGATGGAAAAAGGAGACATATAAACCTGGATTGTAAAATGTAGGTGTTTACTTTTCTATGCATTAGGATCGATAACGGTTAGTCCATTAATCTGTTTAATAATTAGTGTCTACCACATCATTACAAACTGGCTCGATCACAAACGTATGTTTAGTATTGACTTACCGAAGATTGTTGAACAGCATGTATTCGCCGGTAAATCCTTTCCCAATAATATTTCTCTTGAGGAAATAAATATCATTGGCGGTGTAAATATAAGATAGACCCGAACGATAATTATGCCGTTACCCAGGACCGTTTTATTGCACCAAGGAGCTTAAATGGAAAGAAAACCAAGTCATACTCAAACTATAGACCATAACAAGTTGTAAATAAGCTACCGTTACATATTTTGTAGAATTCGTCGTTTTCCACTGAAAGACACTGGAACAGAAGTACCAAAGTATAAGGGATCAGATTTGTCTGTTGCCTTGCAATGTGAACGATACATTTTGTCTTCCTGGTGCATCGTTTTCAAAGCTTTAAGATTGCCAAAGAAGGCAAGTGTCGTGTTAGTGTGTATTTCTAATTATGATCGCCATACAAGTTACATAACGCCAAAACCCATCGGCAACAAACAGATATGTACATCAGGGGGTTGACTGATTTCCACAATGGTTTTCTAAAGGGTCAGTGTCTGTGTAGATGTTGATGAATGGGAGTAAGATGATATATTTGTTCAGGACCATGGTCCAGTTTACAACACTGGAAAATCACGTTTCTTCAATCTAGTGTAACCAATATATAACTGTCTCTATTTGTTTTCCTCACAATAACGTTATACACATTGATTTCAGTTAGAGAATGAAACCACTTTGCTATCTAAGTACGTATGCACAGGACCCGTGACATATTAATATAATACATGGCGACAGCTTTAACCAAGAGTATTAACGGCGCTTTGCTAACCGCAAACTTGTCTGGAAGATTAATTGATGTTGGCGTCCTTTGACGCTAACTAAGGGTGATATTCTATACTGTTACACACAGCAGAATAGAAACTAAGTAAATAGGCTATAATACCACTGAACGGTAAAGTTAGTTCCTGTTATATCCAGAGAAATCCATTATATAACAATAATAGAACCAATGAAGACAGCAGCCGTGATGAAAACAGGACGTCTCTCTGAGATCAACTCCATCACAGAATTGGATATTTCCTAACAATGGACTGAATTATTAGCTGCTGGATAATTTTTCAAAAATCACTAATTGCATATGATATATAGAATCACTCGAGCCATGCATCAGATAGTTCTATTTGTCGAATTTAATATCTAGTATATGTGGCAGACTGCTCAGGAGAACGGGTTTGATAAAAATGTGTATAGTTATTCGATTGGTTAATTTTGTTCTTATCCTTTCGCTTCGAAGTCTGCTGCTGATCTTGCTGTCCATGTTAATACGTGAGGGTGGTTTTACTTGCATTTGGCTAAAATGGGGAAAAATTATGACATTTTAAAACGTATCTAAACAATAGGTAATTATTTATATGTCGCCATGGAGATTGGATTATTAGCTGCTGTTCTATTTAACTTTTTAAATTTTACTTAACTTAAAGGGATACAGTATATAAAGCAATTCAACATTTAACATGAAACAGGTATCGTATTCCAGAGCATGACTTGGGGTTAACGCCGGGCTGAAAGTTAGTTTACTGGCAAGAGGACGTGCGAAGCCATTAGGTCGCTCGAAGACGTGCCAAGCCATTAGGTCGCTCGAAGACGTGCCAAGCCATTAGGTCGCTCGAAAACGTGCCAAGCCATTATGTCGCTCGAAGACGTGCCAAGCCATTATGTTGCTGGACGTCACAGGTAACAATCAGTAACGTCCTTTTTTCGTCCTGAAGTTTTTTTCTTCTGTTTAATCTGAACAAAAAAAACTACCGGACGAAAATAGGGCGCTACTGTTACTGATTTGAATAGCTCTATAGCAAGGAAACATGCTGTGTATCTCGGTGTGATATTAGGGTTTTACATGCTGAATGCATTTTCCCATATTACTGCTTGCCAGTCCAAATAATGAATTAAGCAACGTTAGTCTCCCCCATTTACAAACGGTATATTTCATACAGCCTAATACATCAAATCGTGTTCTTCCGCTCCTATGTCTGGAGTCCACTAGAGCACAGGAAATCAGGTTGTATATTCTTTGGAAATTGTGAGTATATCAGACTTGAACCGGCCAAAGGTCTACTAAATTTTTTTATCATTGTAGCAGCCATTAAATTTTGTATTAGCACAGTTGTGCACCTCTGGATGCCCATAAGTATAGTTATTCATGTTTCCGTGGTGACAATCAATTATTTATAAACTGGTTGCAGATGGAATTATTAAATTTTAATTTCAACACAAGTTGGTCAATTTACCCACACTGAGAAATTTGAACCATGGTATAGGAAAGTGGCATGGATAAGATCCTTAGTGTCACATGCTCATAAAATCATCATGCATAATTCCCATATATTCTTGTACATGTCACTTCCATTTTTACTGCTGACGATGGCAAAATAAAGCCACAATATTTAGACGAAAGGAGTCTTTCATTATTTGGAGCTGCACCACTTGTGTACAACCTTCTTATAACACCTTTTTATCCATTATGGATGAGACAGCTCATCGAAGAACGTACATCACAAAGAGAAAGAAAGTTAAATCAATACGAAATACGTGATACAAATTATAATTTGGTGTTGAAACATGTAGAATTTCTTAAGGTTTAAATATATTTTAATTACGATTTTGATTTTAGTTTAAAATATTTTGTGATACACATTGATCCTCGTTAACTACCAGGCAATGCTGTCAAACAAGTCTGTTGGTTCATGTTTGCCCGTTGGATTGATTAATGGATCAACTGATCGATTGATCCGTATTAATTACTTCGCTCATATGACGACAAGCCAGCCTAATTGTTAAAGGAAATAACCCTAAACGACTGGAATCTAATCTTAGATCCAACAGGGAACAATCATGGCGAACTGTATTAGAACTCATTAATGAAAATAACACGAAAGACGTTATATATGGCGGTGCAAGTCACCTAACCAACATACGCGGCTTGACTTCCTTGTTACATCCAGCGATATTTTTAACACAGCTATATGTACAGATTTAAAACCAAACTATTAACTTATTTCATGAAAATGTAAGTTTACAAACACAGAAAGATGTACATCAAACTGGAAATTAAACTGTACTTTACTTAAAGATAAATCGTATGTATGAATTGTCAGGGAAGTAACAGATAGAACTATAAAGAAGTATTCGCTGCCTATCTATAATATTGAATATTTTTTAAAAATAAAACCCTTTGCAGTACAGTTTCTTGAAGATGATGACATATCAGTGGAAACACTGTTGTTAAAGTTAGAGAAAGTTCAAGCAATTGACGCACACCATGCGAAATACTGTTACTTTCTCTTTCAACACAATTTTTCCGCGCGTAATTACCACGCATGACAGTACAGAATATACACGGTTGCTTGATCAGCAGCAAGTGCAAACTAGGTGCCATTTTTCAGAGCCTTTCAGAGTTCTAGCCAATCAAAATGCGTATGACTACATTCCGGTGACATCAAAGGGATAAAGGCTGACAGATTAATACACAAATCATATATGCGATAAAAGGAGTTTGTGTGCGATTTTGTGATATTTAATCGTCTATGGTTAATTTGAATCCTGCGATTGCTTTATATTCAGGAATCCCTAGGGGCATACAGAATTCCGCCAGTATGCACACATGT
>JAVFBZ010189134.1:0-14694 GCA_032466195.1 Katharina tunicata
CAGGGGCCGGTTGCTCAAAGCAGTGTTAGCCGCTAATACCAGATTAAATCACTAATCGCGGTATTAGAGAAGGCTTTGACGTCATCTAAACTAGGATTAAATTTAATACTGCTTTGAGCAACCAGCCCCAGGTGGTTGTAAGTGAGAGTAATCACTCCTCCCCAAATGTGCAGTTTATTTGATATAATTATCTATTACTGTCATTATTGTCATAGTATTAATTAATATAATTAGATACTTCATCCAGTGTGCAACATGTATTTAAGTTAACCTGATATAAATGTATTAATGAACTAACTTGGACTCATGGAGTCCAACCTTCACAGGGATTGGCTACTAAAGTAACAAATTACCCAATTATTCACCAACAGTTTACAACTACAAGTACACACTTGTAAGAACAAATGATTTTATTCATGTAAAGCAGGAATTGCGACAACCAAAATGCTTTCTTTTGTAATCCATGTTTATAAACATACATCTAGAAGTGAGTCAATTTACATGAAATATATGTAAATAATGGAAAACTTGAGGGAATAAAGTGTGATAAATTGAGAAAAATCCCAGCCAGTTTAAAAGATCCATGCATTGAGGAGACCGCTGAAACAGCAAAGAGAATAATATTCGATAACAGGTAACTACCAATCAGTTACCCGGTACATTAAGTCAAGGGAACAAGGGTAACCTGGATTACAGACACATCACTACACTTATCAATGTGATGGATTTCTAGCTGCCAAGAAATTACCGGTAAGGTTAATCAATGGTAATGTTGGATGACGACTTCTCAAGACATATAAATGCTCTGAGTCAATACAACCCATTTAAACCTGTTGTGTTGGACCCTTATTCACCTTCTGAAATTATGAAGGCATGATTGGATCGGGGCTATCAAGACTGAGGCTAATACAATCAAGTACAGCAGTGAATCATTTTATGAGTGGCTAAGGTCTGGTCACCCTTCAGATCCCAAAGACTGGGCATGGAATGTAAATGGAGGGTCTGTTAACACTTGACTCTTACAAACATCTCAGCTCTCTAGGCTCAGGGTTCTGGGAACAGCAAACAGCCAGATGTCTCCCTTAAAGACGGCTAATCCAGGCCCTGAGCTCCCAAGACTTCAACACAAATATCCCCTCAACACTGCCTCAGAACAATGACTTTCAGCATGGACACAACCATTGCTTCTAAGGTATAAATGAATGTAGCTAAATGTAAATGTAAAACAGCCTCGCTATCTGTTTCAGCATGAGTCCAAAGTTACATGTAGGACAGTCTGACACAGCAGGACTGATTGAAGTCTTGTCTCCCAAAATACCCCGCCAAGACTAAAGTGAGAGTGTGAGCAAAGTTTCAAGCTGTGTCATTTTTAATATAAAAATGACACAGCTTGAAACTTTGCTAACACTCTCATTTTACTCTTGGCGGGGTATTTTTTGGGAGACATGACGGACATGCATATAATTGTGGAAGACACATAAATCCACAATGTTCATGTTTATGCTGCTATATGTATACTACATCATGTACATGTAGGACTGTTAATCAAATCAGTTCATTAGAAAAGCAGTCAGTCCTATTCCTTTTACGAATCTCAAGATCCTTAAATTCAAACACAGTCTTTTGCTTTCCAAGTTTAATAAACTTGACCGTACAAATCAACAATAAGTTGCGATGGACACATTTAAAAAAAAAACTTCTTCACGATCGCTTTATTTAGATGACAGAAAAACATTTGAAACATCAGTTTTGACAAACTTGTTTTGTACAATGTCATTGACTGCTTTCAATGTCCCTGGAATCCAACAGTGTTGCCATGGTAGCGACAGCGGTCAGGAGAGGTAACTGTGATCGAGATAGAACAGTGACAAGGATACATTTGTTACGAGTATAATTTAAACTAACTCCGACAGGGAGGCTTGTAGAATAATAAAAGCAAAAAAAAATCCAGAAAACACCATCACTAGATTGTTTGATTGATTGGGGTTTTAAGCTGTACTTAAGGTTATTTCACTTATATGATGGCGTGCTAGCCCAATGGATCAAAGAAACCACTCTTAACGACACTGGCAATACACAAGATGCCACAGGACACCACAACAAATCGGATTCCTGATGCCCCTTAGCTCACAGAGCACCAGGGCACAGCCATCAATAGATTGAAATAATTGATTGATTGATTGATTGGTGTTAAATGCCGTAATCAAAAGTATTTCACCCTTGAAATAATTAAACAATTTCTTTTAACCAAATTAAAATCAGTTTTCTTATTGGGCAACATTTCAGCCCGGTTTGAATAGAAGCTTCCCAAAATTACATTTATTTCCATATTAATTCTAGACTAACTTGCTTATTGATGGATAAACATGAACAGATAGGTTAATAGGGACCAGTACCACTCTAAAGTAACAAGCATACACAAATTTTATCTGGAAACCTGTGAAACTGAATCCTGATATATGCTATGCCTGACCTGTGAAGAGCAGGATTGAAATCAAGATAAGAGGCTGGGTGTAGCTTGACTAACACTGGAGCAAATATCGGCAGAATGAATTTGAAACAAGAGTATATTGTGTTTGTGTGAATGGAGTATAACATGTACACATGTACCAAATTAATTGTGATGGGGAAAGTTGATACCGACATTTAATGCCCTAATGGTTGATTGGTGTTTAACATTGTGCTCAAGGTATATTACTTGGTAGTGGTGTTATGGTCAGGTGGATGGTGGTGTATAATATTCCAACAGTAAGCAGCCACTTGTCAGGTGAAGTCACTTGTGTTAGCTCTGTTGAAAATGTACACTTTTCTCAGTCTTAATTATGAAAGCTAGAATGTTAGCTCACAGTATGTAGCCAGTCAGCCAGGTTTCAATACCAAATACAACACTATGGCCTACATTATATGTCTGTATACCTATGGCCATGTTGCCCTGTTAGTTATTACTCAAACTGTTTAACAGTAACCTTTCATTCATTTGTGACAGACAAGAATACTATAACAAGAATGTTTCCTGCTACTTAAGGTCCTCTTTGTCTCAGTATGGTCATACTTTTTTTGGGGGTTCTTATAAAGCATGAACATGTATGATCTACATGTAAGTTATTGTAAGATATTATGGATAAACAATTTCTGTTATATTTTTGGCACAACATTCCTCTTAAAGAAGACACTGTTAACATTGAAAACAGTCCTAGCATCTAGGGCCGAAACGTTGCACCGAAAATATACTATTTAGTATTAACAAGCTAACAGCTGTTTCTGAAATGACAAGTGAAACTGTATTCACTGCTGAACTCTGTCTTAACCCACTGCAGCCTGCCTTATCTTTACAAACACTGAAAGTTCAGTGTCCTGGTCACATACATAGAAACTACATGCAATAGACAGGGGCTGTCTCTAATTCACATTCTTGATCAATATTCATCAAAACCATAGTCCACACAGCTCAACACTATAAGACAAATAGGCCCCCATATTCAAATCAACCTTCTAACAATTCATTCCCACAGACAGACCATGACAATATATCAATAAATTGATCAGCAAGAATTTGCTTCTCTTTGTCAATCAATTCAAAATCTTCGTTTGAAATTTGCCACATTCATCTGCAAGGTTCTTCTTTAACTCTCCAAGGCTTTCTTAAAATATATTAGGGTCACAGCAAAACTTTCTTTCATAAAGTAATAATTAAAACATACACCATAATTGTCCATAGTTATAGCTTTATTTAGAAAGCAGCCATTGGATTGAATGTAAGATCTTGTGAAGAAATATCATTCCTAATGGAGGGCAGCAGACTATATGGAAAAACCCTGATATAAGTTTAATATGCCCCTTCTAAGATAGACTTAACCCAAATTAAAGCGCCCTTAGGTTATTTCTTACACAGTAACTAAGAAGAAACAGATAGCTGAATTTGTGTAATATTATGATATATCTACAGCAAACATATACATAGAATATATATTTAATGTACAGCAGGCGTATAAATTTAGCATGTCATTGTCAATCACTGTGTACTCACGGAAAAATTTAGGTCATACAGACAATCACAATTCAACATCAGATTTTTATTTACAATCAGACAGTTTGTGTCAATAGCAGACTAGTGGTGAGGTAATTTCTCTGATTATAATTCCAAATTGTACAGTGTTTCATCGTATTGCATTCTAATATTGCATTTCTCTGTATTTTTGTTCACATTACAGAGGCAGGGATTCAGCTAGGCCCCTTCCAAAAAAACAGAATTAGCCAATTTTCACAAAAAGTTCATATTTTTTCTTTAAAAAAAATAGGAACAGCTGTTTGGGGGATTGAACAATGATTTGTTTAAATAAAGATTCACAAAACTTATTTTCACTGATTGGACTTAAATTGAATAAAATAAAACAGACAGTTTTACAATTGTCAATGAATTGATGAGTGTCGTAGTCTCTGTGCGCCGTTTGAACCTTGTTCGCAATAATTACCTTAAGGCCCCTATTTAAAAATACTTAGTAGCGAAACCCTGAAAGGACACAAGCTTCATCTGTAATGTCACTGTCAGACATACTACCCTTCTTTATTTTTGAAAAGCAATTAACAGGTATAACATGCTGCATCCCTTGTATGTTTATCCACTGTTTCACATAGATTAGTGGACTATTCTTTGACATATTAATAACTCTGCAAGTATTTCTGAAGTTTACGAGGTTAAACTGCTTTATTGGGAATTTGGGATACATGGTAGATGGAACATTTATAAGTCAGTATTAAATAATAGTGGTTTCTTTGTTCAAGTGCAGCAAACAGTGGCTTTGCTCCTTTTCCCTGTTAGTCCGAACTGGCCGTTCACTGTACGTTACTTTGTAAATGGTTTTATTTCAGAACCTGGAATAAAAAGTATTTGAAACCCGCTGCATTGAGCATTTTTTGTGACAGTGGCTTTTTTTTTTGTGATCAAACACTTTATGGGTTGAACACATAGTATTAGCCAGAAATAAAAAATAGGGTGTCTCAAATCCCTATTTTCACAGAAACAGGGTGTCTCATTTGACATTTTCCCTATCTTTCCCATGTTAAATTTGATTAAAATAGGGTGTCTCCAATGGCTTCTAGGGTGTCTCAAAGACACAGAGACACCCCTCTGGCTAACACTATGGTTGAACATATTTTTTGTATTTATTTATCTTAAATTCTTTATATGTATCCCTTTAATGCTTTGAACAACAACAATTAATTTGTCTTAACTTTGCGCAATGTGAAAACCTTTTGCACAATATGACCAAATGTTTGAACAGTTTAACTTTAGGTTTAGGATGCTCCAGTCTTTGGACAATTTGACTGTACCTTGGTCATTCAAGCCATTGAGTTTGGGGTATACCTGAAGTGTTATCATAAATGACAATCTAGCACAGTGAATTACATCATTTACGAACTGAAAAATACCTGATTACAATAAATTTAAACAGAAAGACTTCACATTCATAACTTAGAATAAGTAATTAAACAGAACGTAGAAAGGAAGAGAAAATATGTTGTAAGCAAATGTGATAGTCTAGAACCATAATATTCCTTCAACTTGTTCCTTGAAGGAGTGTAATGTGTAAGTAGTGTACCAGTCACCGACAGTAGAGGAAACGCATGCAACACTTTCATGGTCCATGACTCATCAACAAGTATATTCTGACTAATCAGAATGAAATAAAATTTCAACAAAACAGAATTTCTTAGTTGTGTCATAAAAATATATATGGCATAAAAAGTATTGTAAACAGCATTTTCTTGAATAAGTCAAACACAATAATAAATTAACAATCATCTGTGAAAATCATATTGAAAGGCAGGTTGGCGCGCATTGTGTGATGCTTGTATGTGTGTTTTTTGTTATATGATGAAGAATGAAAAAGTAATAAGAGGAAAGGAAATCATATACACTGTAATACTTACCACTTACCAGTTTAGATATATGGTTCTGTTAGGCTATAGTGGCCCAATGAAGTTGAATATAATTTTATACCTCAAAATGTTATCCCAGAATCAATTGTTTGGGTTCTAAAACACTTAGCAGTACACTGAATGTCCTTTATGTAGACAAAGCGTTTAATAGTTTAAAACATTGTATATTGGTCTTTAGCTTGATTTAATCTTACAGGCTAACTTTTTAATTTTGATAATGCCAGCTTGGCCAGTCAGATAGAAACCGTCAGATATACTCACCTTGGGAAAGCATCAAAGAACCATGTGCGTTTTGTTTCAGGAAAGGCCACTCTCATTCCGGACATCAAAGGGGAATGTAGAATGACAGCTCCAACTTCAAATCTAGAGGCCAGATCAACTGTAGGCACAGTGCCAATGCTCTGTCCATATAGAATGACATTTTGAGGACTAATACCGTAACGTGTCCGTAAAGATTGCCAAGCAGCATCTATATCTGAATAAAGATTTTTTTCTGAGGCACGGCCTGAGCTTGTCCCATAACCTGAGTAATCAAAACTGAAAATGTTACAGTTAATTCGAGAACCAAGACCAATGTAAAAACTGGACATCTGGCCTAAATCTACGGCATTCCCGTGGCTGAATAAAATGGTATATTTGGCGTTTGGTGCACAACGAACAAACATGCATGCTATTCTGTTTCCCCTGTTTGTTCTGGTCATGAAAACTTCTATGCAGTCGAGTTCTCTCTGTGAATACTGCCATTCTGCTTTCTCTGTCAAATGAAGACTGTATCGGGATGCTGTTTCGTCTGATATGAACGAATACGTTGGTTCAGGTGGTAAAAATGCCAGCTTGGCTGCAATCCGAGAGGGACATGGCGGACAACAAAACAGACAACAAAGCTCGCTAAACGACAAACCATTCATCCCGGCCCTTGGTCAAATATTTCCCTACCCCCTTGATGATGTGATGAGCAATTCTCAAATACGAACGCACAAGTACGGCCCCGTCTTTGTCTGTCAAATTTCAACTTCACCAGACTGCAAAATAAACTCGGAAAATGACGTCACGGGATTCTCGGAAGTGAAAGTCACCCGCAGTGAATAAATACCAACAAACAGATGGCTTATTTGTTTTTCGTCAAAATGGAATGGAATTTTTTTGATTTTGTACTGGATAATCTTTTATTGAAATCAAAAAAAAAAATAAAAAAATATATACACAACTTTAAAACACACCCTTATTATTATGACCCGAATGTTTTGAAACAACGTCATATCCTTTAATTTCACCACGTGCTGAAAATTGTTTTGCTTCTGTCATAAACAACGTGTTTCTGACAATCAGAAAGGTTTTATAGACATTCATAAAGCAGTATCATGAGTAGCCAGAAGGGTAATTTAAAGAAGTCTGGCCCTCAAAAGCATAAAAACAAGACCAGCTTTAGAAATAATTTGCATGACACCAGTGTGCAGACGAAGCGGATAAACAATGTTGTGGCGACTGGAGTCTGTCATCGATGTAAAGATGCGATCGACTGGAAGATCAAATACAAGAAATACAAACCACTTTCACAGCCTCGATCATGGTAATTTCAACGTTAATGCCGAAAGACCTAGTTTCTGATGGCAGTCACCTTTAATTAGCAATGTATGGATTACGTAGTAGACCAGTTAGCCCAGCAAACAGGAACTGGTAATGCTATGCCACCATGCAGGTCCTGCTGCGAAAAAATGCGAATAGCTATGTTGGAAGCATACTCACAGAATTGTCCAAGTAGGACAGTTGAAATGAACATAAAAACAAGGACACTACACCATGCACGCCCTAATTTTATACTAGAGGCTTCCTTTGCCATTCAAACAAGTTGTACGTCGCTTTTTATCCTCGCAAGCAGACAGTTCAATTTTTAACTCCGCCATGTTTGCCTTGATTCTAATATCCCCGGCCCCACAATGCATTCTCAACATTAGAATCGAGGCGAACGTGGCGGAATTAAAATTGACCTGTCGGCTGGCGAGGATAAAAATTGACGTACGTCGTGTTTGAATGGCGAAGAAACTTCAAGGAAGGCTTTACTTGGGTATTCGCACGCGCATGGTAGAGTACAAATATTTAAATCTTCATTTCAACTGTCGTGCTCCCATAGTTTGTGAGGATTGCTTCCACCAGAGCTATTCGCAATCTTTCGAAACGGGACCTTGTTGCATAGCATTACAAGGTCCAGTTTAGGGGGCTATATAGAACAATATAAAGTAACAAAAACAAGAAGTTTTTTGCTGGCTGCCGAGTTATATAGGTGAAATACTTTGAATACGACAATCAAACAAACAAATAAGATTTTCTGGGTATATTGATAAACGACGTTTCATTCTATATATGCTGAGACCGTTTTCATAGTCATGTTTTTGTTATGTACGGTACTCAGCTTATAAATCCTGCTTAAACAGTATATACCGGTAGTAGTAACGATAAAGAACACTAGGTTCTCTGCATGGCTGCTTCTAGGTCTAATTGCAGAATTGTTTTTTTCCCTGTAACAAGCGTGACTTAAAAAACTTATAGGCGTCAAAATTTATGATTTTGAGGCAGAGAACTGCCTATAACTAATTTAAATTTTATTATCCAACTGAAAAAGGTTTCTTTTAGTGGTTGTGGTTATTTGTGATCCATTTATATACAGTACAGTTATTAAGATACCTGACAGACTGACAGTTAACATAGAAAGACAAGGATAGAGATGACATTTTAGAACTACCTTATATATGACAACTAGGCTGACTGGATCAGATGCTTTTTTTCTGAAATAAGTTGTTTTAAATAATCTTGGATATCTTTGTGTGCGAAACCAAACACAAGTTTGTGGCTGACATTGCTTGCTTTTAATCTTGATGATTTTTAATACTTTTTTTAAATTTGACAATTTTAATATATGGCATGAAGTTACCCTTTCACCTACCTTGAGTTTAAATTAGATAAACGCCTCACATATCTTTGGGATGCCTTCAATTTCTAAATGGCGAATGAAGCCAGTATGTCTATTTGTTTCCTCAATGCATGATTTGCTTTGCATGCTGTGACATTTATTATGTGATTTTTCCAATTCTATAAAATATTCATTTGACTGATTATTTAGCCAGTTTTTTTTTATGCATTTTCTGTCAGCAATACCTGCCACCAGAAGACAGTAAAGCAGGCTTATTACACAATCTGTACACCATGTGCTCAAGATCTTAAAGTCTGTCAGAAGTGTGGAGAAAAGAAAGATGTTGCCATTCAGTAAGTTCTTCAACTATTTTAAATGTGTCAAGTTTTTCATGATTATTTTTTTGGGCTGATCATTCATGATAGGAATAACTTTGTTTCAGTCAAGAACTAATATGCCTAGAAATGATATAATTTATGCCTCAATTATCTAGCCTTTTTCTTTTCTTAATTTTACACTGTACCTAGCTTATTTCACTCATAGTTTGGAGTGCCAGCCCAATGGCTGAAAGGAAACACCCTGGGAGACTGGCAAGGAACAAGCCATATAGTACTCTTTCTTGACTTGGATTACTGAAGATTATTGCAAAGGAAACTTCCTTAATGCCATCGGCAAAAAACGGAACAGGGGACATGATTCTACAACAAATAAGCTCCCTGAAGCCCCTCGACTGAGAGCATTTGTACTTTGGTTACACATCATATCTGTTTTCAGACCTGGGTTATCAGCAGCAGAACAAGCTTTCCAAGACACCCAGCTGAAGTATGAACTGAAGAGACTGTCAGAAAGACAAAGAAGTAAGCTTACAAAAATTAAAAACATTATAATTTGTTTAACGGTAACAATTTAAATTGTCCACCGGATTGATGTTAAAGGGCACAAACTGTTGTTTGCAAAGAATAGCAAGAAAGAAGCATCACTTTGCAGGGGTCGAAATTACCGGTCGCCAATTCGCATTTGGCGACGAAAAAAATGGCGAAGAAATCTTTTAAATAATTTGCAAGAAAAAGCTATTGACAGGGGTTGGTATTTAACTAAAAATGCTACAATGAAATATATCTACGAATGAGATGTGCTTATGAAAGTTAATTCATTTATAGTTACCGAAAAGAATAAGTTTTCAATCACCCTATCTTACATTATTTTTCAAGAAATCACGAAATTTAGTGGCGAGTAAAATTTTGAATGGTCGTAAAATTGGCGATCAGTTTTTTTTGTTTACTCGCCAAATGGCTACGGAAAGAAACATCTTATTTCGACCCCTGCTTTGTCCTTCTATCTGTTACACTCATAGGCCATACTTACTTTTGTTAGCAATCTTATCATGCCAGATCTCTTATGTCACACAAGATAGATTTCTGAGGGCTCGTCGTTTTGAAGTAGTCTGGTACCCTGCCACCAAACTCGTACATTTTTACCTTAGTAATAATAATTGTAAATAGGTACGAGTTTAGTGAGCAGGGTACTACGCAAGATATTGTCCTACATAGGATGGGTATTTATTTATAATCAAAAGTCTGGTATAAGACATAGTTTGGGACATATTTCCCAGTCAATATTATCTTACAATCAATTTCCAGTTAAATCTTTGAACCCCAAAATCAGGCAGAAAACATGTGCCGATGAGGCTTTAAAGGTCTATATTGCGGGACACACAAGATCTCGGGTGATCATATTGTTTTGTTAGAAGACTTATTTTTTTCAAGTAATAAGTCAAGCTGATACATAAAGTTGTGAGTTTAAGTGATCTTCTTCTTAAGGGTAAATGGTTATGGTTCAATAAAATTTGTGCAATATGTTTAACTGTCTTGTTATTTTCAGGAGCCTTTTTTCGACTCCAGGAATCAGGAAAGCTTCAGTCAGAATCTGTATCTGCTGACTCCCAGAGTGCAGGAAATGCCACTGGTCACAATGACGACAGCGACAGCCATGATAGTGATGGAACTGATGATTTCAGTGAACATTCCCATGAAGAAGACACAATTGCTGACAAATTTAAAGATTGTTCATTGGTGGCAGCAAAATCTGAAAGTTGCGAATGCCCAATTCAAAATGAAATAGACACTGATGTTTCAGACGGTACGAATAAATCGACACATACGAATAAATGAAAGAAATAAATAAAAAGCTATTATGGTTAACAATACATTTCTGTGTTTGTTTTTACTTTCAGACCACACATTGTGCAAGAAATCCAAACAAAAATTTGCAATGTAGTATTGTTAAATGCAGCTCCTTAGATCGTTTCCTACAAACGTAGAAATATGAAAAACAAACCCTTGGGAAATGCATAAAACACCAAATAAATCAATCAAATAAATCAGTAATGATTGTTAATATTGAAAGTCTGGCATGTTGCAAGTGCTTTTTGTTGTAATTTTGATGTACTTGAATTAAATTGAACATTTAACAAAAAAAAATAAGACTGATTTTTAGACCTAGCCAACCTGACTTGCTGCCATGGCCTCAAGTCCAACTTGCATCCATGAAAGTTCAAGAGTAAAACATTAAATTCCTGATTAACAAAGTCACTTCTTGCTTGATGTAGTAATCTTATTTCATGCGCTTTTGGAAATTTTCTGGTTTTACTGACATTGAGATATAACCAATTTCCCAAATAGCCAAGGGCAATGTTTTAAGATTTTGATGATATGTATATAAAATTTCATGTTAAAACAATACATAAAATAATTATGGATCTATACTCTGTAGAATGAAGATAACCTCAAATATATTCAAATCAAACTTATTTGCATGGAAACTGAAAACATTAAAAATGATTAGCTAAGGAATCAAACACTTCAAATTTGGTCAACTTAGATTTTTATACTTGATTGGTAGGGGTTTTAAGAACTTGATGGTCATTTTACTTATATGACGGCGGGCCAGGCCACAATACATTTACAGGACACAACAAATCAGATTCCTGGGTCCCCTCAGTTTTATACTTAATAATGGAATGGCAGAATTAACTATGAATTTCAAAGGTGATGCAGTTTTGTTATGTAAAAGTATTGATGCTCAACATTTCATGTACCAGGTGATGGGTGTGCAAGAAAAGCAATCACAGCCCAACTGCCAGTTGATCACACCCACCAACCTGTGAAATACTCAGTTATGTGGCAAATAGTTGGATACAAATACTTTCAAATGCAGGTGACTTTTAAAAGGTATATTTGTTTTTCAGCTTCAAATCAACAATTTTGTGCCACATTTTGTTTGTTTGATTAGGGTTTACCGTCATATTTAAGGTAATTACACTCATATGCCAGCCGAATGGGTGAAGGAAATCTCCCTATCCTCCTGGAACACAGTACATTTACAGGACACCACAGTAGATCAGCTACCTAATGCCCCTTAGTTCAGAGTCACAAGAGGCTCTCACCCAACCATGTCACATTTTCTCAGTTTCTGTCTGGAGGTGTCAACTTGGGTTTTAAATGCCCCTTCTGGCAGCACTGTGTTAACGGTCAAATAACCTTGTGTAGAAAACTTACCAAGCTAATTACAGATTTCGCCTGCTGCAAGTATTTGAGTAAAAGAATAGTATTATGTTGAACACTAAATTAATGCTTGCTTGTGAAATAAGCTTCACCACGCATAGTATATCTGATAGGCTGTTACTTCCACCATTAATTTATGCAATATTTTTGTTAGCCATTCTTCTTAATGCATGTTCGACAGATGAGAACAAACGATCTTAATTTAATCTGACTTGACTATTCATTTGACCAGTGTTTGATGTCATAGGGCAGGCGTACCCAAGGGGATTCACTTATATGACTACTTTGCACAGTTCGCATTCAGTGTAAAAAAAAAACAAAAAAAAAAAACCTGCTGGAATATGGTGAAGAAGTTGAGACACCACGGGGAACTTCCATTGCTGTAAATCACCTTTAATTTCGACCATGCATAATGCTCACCTTTTTGCAAGTTGTGGAAGTACAATAGCATGTAAACAAACAAATTTAAGTTTATTGTAAAATCCAGATTCTCCTTTAACTTTAAAACTGTTGTTTGACTCCCGGACATTATTTTAAAGTCCTTAAAATAGCTTCCAAAGTATTAACTTCATGGTCAAAATTTTAGGTGATTTAGGGTATATATCTAAGGTCAACAACTGGCTCAAGCCTATACCAAGCTTCCAGTAATGATGGACTGGGGTCTTGCGCGTTACAAAAGGTAACCTCACTCATATATCAGGGTGTCAGCCCAATAGGTGAAGGAAATGACACTGGCTAAACACCAGACGCCAAAGGACACCACAACAAGTCGACTTCCTGATGCACCTTAGCTCAGGAAGCTCCCGGCCGCAACATAACCGAGTAGTACATTGCCGGGCATAAAAAGTCCCAAGAAACCAAAGAGCCCCAATGCAGCCTAACCATAATATCTATAAGATAATAATTTATTATTTTTTAATTCAAATTTATGCAATACACACAGGGAAAAATAAGAACATCCAGAAAAGATATAGAATTACTACATGTGTATACTAGACCTTTCTGGCTGTCAATATACATGTACCCTAAATCCTCAACAAATTTGACCTGAAGGGCGCAAGTTTTAAGTAATTTATTTAATTTATTAATATGAATTTGGAACTAAAACTTGATTTTCCAGTAATTTCTAGCCTGGACTTGTCAAGATTGTTTTTTCTCCATTTCTTAGTATTTGCATAACATGTAGTTTATTAAGTGGTAAAGGGGTCGAATTTGTTGAGCATTTAGGGAAATTCAAGAAAAACAGACAAAAACATAATCAAGTCTCCCAGGTTTTAATTCATGATCAATTTTACCTAGAATTTTTGGACATTTGAAAACATTTAATTTAAGCAATTACCTTCCCGTTGTTTTAGCTCTAGGTTTTATAATAAACAAAAATATTTACTATCATTTAATACTATACAGCTTCATATACACATAGAAACTATCTTAAAACCATCAATTCTAACTTCTGATAATCATGCAGAACTTAGCTCTTACCTCCTTTTTTATTTGCACATGAATCTGGGTGTCATCATTTATATCATGTGATAACAGAAACTACAAATCAATTTTTTTAATCCATATTTGAAAAAAGGCAAATTAAACTGAATTTTATTCTTTCACTTATTTTTCTTTATAGTTTCTCCTTAATAAACTCTTGTAAAAGTACAATAAAAATCAACAGGTTCACTAAAAAAATACATAAAACTTATAATCTAAAGGATTGTTTCTTCCATTGAGGTTTTGGTCACACTTACACATGTAGTTCTCGTCCGCTAATTTCACAGTGTGTCCCCGTGCTTTAACATACAGCGCCCCTGACCAGTGTTTTCTCTACAGATAGAAACTTATTTTCATCAGTTTTTCATAACTAATCACTTCACCATTATTTGTGATAAAAACCTGTAGTTCCACTGATAAGTCTAGTTTAATAAACAAGTAGTGTAACTTCTTATTTGCTTGACTTTTCAACACTTTATTTTATCACCATCAAGAGTGTCAAGCAAATAAGAAGTTCTTTATGTTTGGAATAACACTACTTGTGTGTTACATGTGTTTGTGATGTTCTCAGACTTTACAGAGCAACACACTTGCCCCAAAGTGTAAAGAGAACACTAACACAATAATATTTGAGATACTGATACTTAGCAGAATTAAACAGATTTTGTTGAACTATTATTAAACGAAGGTGGTTTATTAGAAATAATTTGTCAAAATAAATTGTTTCACATAAATGCCATCAATCGTGTCTATCTTGTGCACATTCAGACCGGAGGTGGTGAATATGTTCTCAAACAG
>JAVFBZ010189145.1:0-14693 GCA_032466195.1 Katharina tunicata
GGACACCACAACAAATCGGCATCCTGTGCCCTTTAGCTCAGAGAGCACCAGGGCACAGGAGGCTCCCACCCAACCACTCGCTGGAGTAAATAGACAACCCCTGAACCTCATTGGTGAAAGATTGATTGTTTGATTATTTGTTTTGAACGCCGTTCTCAAGGGCATTTCCCTTACATGTATATGACTACAGCTTATTCCAACAGTAAACAGCAACACAGACAGATAGTCACTTCAAGCATAAGCTCTGTTGGATAGATGTTCCTCCAGTGCTAAATATGACAGTGTGAATGTAGCTAGGAAACATACTGCCCTTAGCCAACAGGGAATAGGTAACAATATATTGATTTCAAATAATGTTGTAAAGTATTATTAGCGATGTTAAAAAACTGCGAACTGTTCTTCACAGTTCGTTTTGTAATATGAAAGCTAGTTACCTTTTTCCGCTTGTTCAAAATACGATAATGCCTGGAAATGAAATCAAGCAATAAAATTAGCTCACAAACTTAATAAAAAATAATAACAGTATAAATGCACTGAAATAATTCAAAATAGAGTTTTGTAAATCTTTTCAGAGTGTAGAATCCAACTACGGAAACATAAACTTTTTCAACAATAACAATTTTAATTGAAGTTTTACGTCTTACCTAAAGTTGCATTAGTAAAGGAAACAACCCTTACAGACAAAAATGACAACAAAGAACTAAGAAAAGAAAGACGGAATAGCCTCCAAGCATATCTACGTCATCAGTTGTTTATCATAATGCATTGTGGGTAAAACGAGGGGACGATCAAGAAAACATGGCGGTTTTCAGACTGATTTTACACAACAGGTCGCAGTGGGCATTGTGAGGGACTGGTTATAACCTGGAGTAACGAAAACAAAAGAAAACTTAACAATTGTTTACTAGTATGCAGTTGAGCCCGGATAATGTCCACAGTGCATTACGGTAAACATCTGCTGACGTAGTTATGGGCATATTGTTAGCCAAAGAGGTGTCTCGGTGTCTTTGAGACACCCTGGAATCCAGTTGAGACACCCTAATTCAGTCAAATTTAACATGGGAAAGATAGGAAAAATGTCAAATGAGACACCCTGTTTCTTTCAAAATAGTGATTTGAGACACCCTGTTTTAGATTTCTGGTTAACACTATGGTTATGGGTGGACTCTATTGGTTTCAATGCTCTGTGGCTCTCTGGCAGTGTTCTATCCAGAAAATTTTCTTGACTTCTTGTTTTATTTTTGGAGAATAAAACTTGAAGGATGAGCGAGGGGGTTTATAATTAAAATGCAAAAGATTGAAGCGATTTCCCAGCTTCTTTTTTGTACTAATTTTCCATGTACAAATCAGAGATAAGAGCACATTGTTTATAAATAATATATCCTAAATGCTCAACAAATTCGACCCCCTTACAACTTATAAAACTACATTTTATGCAAAGGATAAGAAGTGTAGACATACAAATTTGAAATTTTTATGAAGTTCAGACTTCAAATTACCAGAAAATGTAAGTTTTATTTCCAAATCCACACTGAAACATTCAACAAAGTTTGTGCCCTTAGAGGGCGAATTTGTTGAGGATTTGAGGTAATAGTAAATCATTTGATTGTTTTGAGAATTCTGGTCATTTGATTTTTTACATGAATCCTTCTGACGGACGCATTGTTTGAGCTACATGTAAGTGTTTCTCCAAGCCTTACGACGCTATACAACCTTAGTTCAGAGAGAGCAGTAGGGCACAAGAAACGTCCACACTAGAAACCTGATAATCCAACTCTAAAGCCGTTTTCTAAATTCTCAGATCTAATACAAATTTAAGTTAACTGGTATGCCTATGAACCCACCAATTGGAGCCTTCATATCAGAACTGAATATAACTTGCCTCTTCAAATGATGAAGATGGAGGGGTAGCAAACACAACAGAAGCTATCTTTATCTGATACCATGGTAAGTCAGCAACAACATAACACCTGAAAAAAGGGTAATTTTAATTGTATGTGGGCATGTGGTAATAGGTAAGGAAAAGCACCCTCAAAATCACACTCACAGGTAAAAAAAAAGATGAAGAAATGACAGAACAAGGTGTTAAAACATGAAGTGGGTAAATTTTAAGTGCAAATCATTTAAATAAATCAGATTGAATACCCCTTTAATGGTTTAAAATACATTAATTTCCTGATTCAGCCCATTTAATAGCACAAAATGTAACACAATTTATATTTTAGACAGAATCTGGTTGCACAATGAACAAGGGAAACAACTCGGACAATGTAGTTATGCCCCTTTAAAAGTAACACTTTTAAAAAATAAATGGCAGTAAATTATTCAGAATTACATGTATATTTAACAGGGCAACAGTTTCATGGAATATAAAATAAGTAAAACAAAAAAGGAGACTATTACAGAGGCAATTGTTTATGCAAGTTCTTTTAGGGGGAACAAAAATAGAAAAAACATCTTGTAAAACTTCTATGGGAGAACTTATAATTTAACAATAAATGAAAAACTTAATAAACATACATGGCAAGTCGTGGCATAAGTAAAATTAAGAAATATTCAAGTGTTTTTTTTCTCTTCTTCCAATTCTTCTAACTAAAACTGTTTCTCACGTTGTTATGTCTTCCACACTTACCAATTTCCTAGGGAGTGAATTGAAGTGGCATCTGTTGGGTTCAGCTCAATTGCTTTCTGAAATTTAAAATTTCTTGTGCTACACTGTAAAGATAATCAAAGCAAAATTTGGCTTCAAGTAAAGTAAAGTTATTTGTTTAATTTCACTCTGGTACTTTAGGACAATATTCTTTAGTTAGAACTTTGATTGGTTGGTTGATTGGTTGGTGTTTAATGCAACCAGAAGACTTCATAATACATTTACAGGACAAAAAAACAGACACTACAAAAAATCGGCTTCTTGAGGCCCCTTAGGTCAGAGAGCACCTGGGTACAGGTGGGTCCGTCCAACCTCCCCCCCCACCGTCTGAGAGTGTGAATGTTTAAACCTGGATATACACAGCCCTAAGGCAGAAGGGGCACTCTGTCATATGAGAACTGACAAAGAACTGAATATCCAGTATTCGAACTGATTTATTTGGTTGGTGTTAACTTATTTATTGAATCCATATACACAGCAATCAGAGTTAGAAATCATTTCAGTCATGATCCGCACAGAGATAACATTTTAGGAATTAAATTATAAAAACTCACCTTGAAATGGTCCCTGATGAGATAGGAATTAACAATAGACTGTTTCGTACTCTGAAATTCCCCCACATAATGTAACAATATTGCATACCACTGGAACATGAAGATGAAGAAACTTAAGAAAAAACAGAAACATGTTAATCAAATTGTTTATCTTTTTAAAAAAAGAATTAATCATTCCTTTTTCAATTTTCATAACATCAAAAAGTCCCAATAATCCAGAAATTCAGAAAAAATATATATATTTTTTTTCAAATTGATACAATTGTTTAAAATATAGGCTTTTCTTTGATTATTTGTTTGATTGGTGTTTTACGCCGAATTTAAGATTATTTCACATAACAAACGAAAAACAAACAAAAAATTCATTGTTTTTTTTATTACTAAGAATTCTTACATAATTATTAATACCGTTGATATTTACTTTCCTTTCAAAGACTAAGTTTGATATGACTTATTTAATGTTCATTCAAGAAAAGAACTGTTGTGGTTTGAATAATGAAAAAGGCAACTGACATCTGACTAAGGGCATATATACAAATATATACAAAGCGACCATTTACTGTATTTAGATGCACATTGGAATGCATCGCTGTCAAATAAGTGAAAAACCGTTTGAGCACGGCGTTAAACATCAATCAATCAATCAATCTGAATTTATTAATGTAGAAAGGTAAAACACAAAATACTTTATGGCAAGCAAAGTTTTTATCATCCAATTTCAAGGCCTTTTCAGCATAACTGAGAGCATCAAACATCAGTGACTTCTTCAACTCTTTGTCGTTCGTAACCTTGGCCTTATCAGAAGTCGCCCTAGCCAGCCTCCAAACTAAGTCGGCATTTGACGAATCAGAGAATGGTTTGAGGAGGGTGTACAACTCTTCTGTCTTCAAGCTGCCGTAAAGTTTGTCTGCTTCATTTATTATAACGGAATCCTTACTGTTGCTTATGCCTGAAACAGATAATACAAAAACATGTTCAAGTGCACCGAGCCAGACGTACATGTAGGTGTAAATTTTAAAAATATTGTTTTGAATTAATTGCTCTGTACCATAGTACTTAAGTTCATTTCACTTTTATGTAAGAATTGTCCATCATTAACATATCAAAGATGGGGGGAAAACTGAAGACGATTAATCATGGAATGATTACCTGTAACTCCCTACCATGTACTCAAAAGGTCAAAGTTCAGATGTCAAACTAAGTTGTATAAAATCATTTTTTAAGACGCTATTCGTGTTTTAAAGAACGTGGGATAGTTTTTCATATAATATTCCTGTTGGTTTTTCAGGACTTCAACAACAGCTGTAAGAAGTTGCATAAGTGAAATAAAATTGACAAAGAACATTTACATTAATATAAAGCATTATAAAAAGACTTTTCAAGAGTTCAGGAATTTTTGAATTCCACAAGTAAAAATATGCTATGTAATGAATCTCACCATCTGTCTGTGAATTGCCAGCAGAATTAAAGAAAGCCAGAGCAGGAAGTGTTGGAACCAAATAAACACTTGGACGAATACCACGAAACATAATGGCTGGTGCCTGCAACATAATATATGGTTTGCTGTAAATTACACATTATATACGAAGTGGCCATTTACTGTATTTTTTTTGATACTTAGAGATACAAATCCCAGCCTTGTGCTATGCCTGAATTTTATACTAAAGGCTTCCTTCGCTGTTCAAACGAGATGTACGTTGCTTTTATCCTCGCAAGCCGACAGTTAAATTTTAACTCTGTCATGTTTGCCTTAATTCAAATCCACTCCCCAACAATTCTTCGGGGATATTTGAATCCATGCAAATATGGCGGCGTATTAAACTGTCAGCTTTCGAGCAAAAAAACCCGTCCTACATCTAATTTGAATGGCGAAGGAAGCCTCTGGTAAAAAAAATTGTGTGTGTGTGGTATATGATTATTGTTTTAATCCTTTCTCAACTGTCAAAATTGGACACAACCCAGAGTGGTAAGAACGCATTTGATTTCTCCAAAAAGATTAGCCCAAAAGCAAGATTTGAAGGTAAAATAAAGCGTTTGAAGTTAGCAAATTGGTAAAAGTTAAAATTTTGCTCTTTTTTAAATTTCTCAGCGCAATTAATGAGTATTTTTCCACTGCTGATTTTAAAAAATCTGGTTAAATTTCAGGTCATACTTTTTAAATCAACCATTACGTCATTACTTGTCAACATGGCGGCTTCAAATTCACACTCGATGCTCACTGCTTAATACTCCAAATGTTTCTCCAAAAAGATTTGTCAAAAAGCAAGTTTGAAGGTAAAACAAAGCATTTGAAGGTAGCGAATTAATAAAAGCCAAAATTCTGCCCTTTTTAAATCTTCTCAGCGCAAAAATTGAGGGTTGGTAGAACAAAACTTTTTTGCCTAACATGTAGACCAGACATGCATGTGTTGTTGTTGTTATGCAATGTTGATTTAATTGACTTTGTGCAAAACAGCGTAGCTCGATCGAGCTACACCCAATAGCTAGATCGAGATACGTAGCTAGATGGAGCTACTCTCCCCAACCTGCTTATGACATAGCATTACAAGGTCCCGTTACGGGGCTAGTCTGTCGGCGACTTGACCTGATCCCAGTCCTGCAAATCGACTCCAGCCTGAGCAACGTACCACTTCTACCTCAGCTAATCGTCCGAATCTCAGTCTTATCTGCTGAGCTTGCTGCTTCATACGGAGTGAAATCTGCCTGGCCGACACAATCATAACCTGGATTCTAATCCCAGTGACTGATGTCATGTTTCCAGCGCACACAATGTTTGATAGACTTTCAGTTTCACTTGTTTTCTTTCCAAATCGATAGTGTCGACTATTATTCGTAACTTCTATTCCTAGAGATCAGCAACAAAAGCGGGAGATAACTCTGATGAAAACGCAGAACAATAGTTTCATTTTTTTCTGACATTTAATCTTTCTGTTTTTCTTTAATATTTTATTGAAATCGAATTAAATACAAGATCACCAGTCTATCGCTATAATGGTAGAGAAAGAGTTACCTTGTTACAAATTACAGAATAGGGCAAAAATTAAGTCAGCTGATAGATGGTTCCATCATGGAAGTATAACTTTACTTCCATTGTTCCATCGAGTATGGCTCCACTTTTAATAGTTATAGAGAATCAGATAATACAGTTTGTGTTATATTCTTACGAGAAAGTTTTTTTTTATGCAGTGGAACGCGCAGCCCTGCTGGAATAAAACTCCGAGAATTGATAAACTATGCCTGTTGTTACAAAGCGTTATTTTTCTATTCTGCTTTTAAACCTCGCCCTGTTACCTAACTGTTATAAAGCATAGATTTCTATATACGCTTCTATTAATCAATTCAGTTACTATCTGAACTAATCCAAAACTAATTATCTAATACCCAGAGTTTGCAGTATGCCGTGGATCTATTTAAACCTAATCAAATAACACAAAATATTACCGTTAATTTGAATGAACAGTGAAACATGAACTAACTTGCTACTGTCCTTATTCTGTGTATAAATGACTTAATCTCTTACTAGAACTGCCTCCCAAAGTATCACTGCAAGTGTCTCTCCGTAACTAATTTTTCTCTTCCTCGTAACTACCTTAAAACTCTTTTCAATTCCCCGCCGGAAATTAAGCTAGACCAATGGCCAATTCTGATTGGTCCCTTGTTACATATAGGCGTTACCTAAACTCCAATAATAGTTCGCTCTTTCCTTGGTCAAAGATACATAAACATTTAAAAAAACACATCATTACACTGTTAATAGTTTTCTTGTTATGACCATCTTAAGAATTAATGAACAGGCATTGACAACTTAATGATAAAAACTATCAATCGTGAACTACGGTAGACCCTCTCTCATGCAGTGAAAGATGTATATCCCTTGATGTCCAATTAAAATAAGAAATTTGTAAACGAAAATAGCAAATATACATCTGTGACTTCTCCGTCGTGGTGTATTATGGCGGATACGATTCGAGGTTGCACTTACGCATAGCGGCAACCTACTTAGATGCAGAGCTCTGTATTGTTATTAACCCATATATAACTAAAGTTTACAAGAAATATATGGAATTGATTGATTTAAGACGCGGGATTGATTGGTTTAGAATTTTTGATCACATTCAGTGGCGTTTCCGCTGCATAAATATATAAATGTACAAATGAATGTTTCAATTGTAAAGATCGTAGATATATAGTCTGTAATTGGTAACATCGGCAACATGCGAAGACGCAAAGTTGCGATGGGAAGAAGCGAAGTTTCGATGCGATGAAGGGAAGTTGCGATGCGATGAAGTGAAGTTGCGATGCTAAGAAGCAAAGTTGCGATGCGAAGGAGCAAAGTTGCGATGCGAAGGAGCAAAGTTGCGATGCCAGAGTTAGAGGTAACGAAAACGTTTTTTTGTTTACAGGATTGCTTAACGCGCTTAGCCAAATTTGTATCTAATTGATTACATTAAAACTAAAACAGAAAAACAGTATCCTTGCAAGAGTATATAGCTGTTCTAGTTTTAATGCTTGCGTGTCGCGTTTTAGAGATGTAATGAGGATACAATTTCTTTTGCACTATACCCGGGATTTGTATAGGATAATTCGATTAGTTCTTTTTCAAATCTTAATTCCCACCTGGGAATTATAAAGCACGGCTGTCAAACCAGTTTTGACAATGGATAGGTTAGAATAACAAATTTAATGGCCAGATAAGAAGACATCACTCATTCACAAACCTTAGTAAACGAATATCATAGAAATATTACTTGTATGTGTTCCCTGCAAAAATCTTTATGTAAAAGTCCAATTAGTCTTCCATTTGGGTTTCTGAGTCCCTTTCACTGTACGCGGATTATGTTCGATCACCGCTTCGAACCGTATAGGTATATTAGGGAAGTTTTCTGGTGGCTGCAGAGATCGCGTGGCGGTCTTTACGAGATTCCCTCCCGGCTTTCCACCGGCAACGCAAAGTATTCATGTAAGTGAAATACTCCTGAGTACGACGTTAAACATGAATCAAACCGATAAACAAATCCATTAGCCTTCCACCCTGGTTAAATGTATGAAGAACCACAATGACGTTATTCTTGGAAATGGACTTGAATGAAAGCTGTCTGAGGAGCAGTAGCTAATATCGATATTACGTAATCTATTTGACATCGTCTGGCCACCAGTACAAACAACACGATTGGGAAGGTTAAACCTCATAAATAAAGCACAAATGCACTCTTACTTCTTTGGGATATCACGTAGGAGATATCGATTCAGACAGCCAACTGTCCCTTGCTGGAAACAAATCTAGCAAATAGCCTCGTGGTGTAGATCAAAGCGGTACGTACCACTGGTTGAGAAGGACTTAATATATTTGTTTTTTAAATAGGTGAATAACGCAGATTCATTTGTTTGTTTGACCAGGCTTTTACGCCATACTAAAGCTTATTTCACTCATATGACGGCGTATTGATCAGCTAAATGGGAAAAGAAACCATCCTTATAACATTAGCAACAGACAAGAACGTCACGTGACAAGGACAGGACGTGTAACAGGTCATGACAACAAATCGAGTTCCTGTTGCCGCATAGCTCGGCACCAGGGCACAGGAAGCTCCGGTCAAACAGGTCATCACTGTAAATGTCCCTTACCATACAGAACTTTACATAGGCATTCTGATTTTGATAGCTCAGAGAGAGTACCTTGAGCTTGGATTTCTTTTTCTTTTTGTTTCACTTGTTTGATCTACCTTTACTCTGCTGCTCAGCAAGAGCTTCGTGTTCAGAAAGAAAGGTTGAAGCCCTGCTAACGGTAGATGCTAGCCAAGCATATAAGAGCTCATGCAGGTACTAAGGATAAACAAAGACTGGATTCGCTGTCTTTCACCCGTTGATGTGTTGTGTGTTGTCAGTGTCGTTTTAGATGGTCTCCCTCACCTGTTGGACTGAGACGCAGCCATATGAGTGAAATAATTTAAAGAACGGTGTAAAACCCAACACAAACAGAGCACTAGAGCCGTCGAGAAACTCACGTCCAACTTTTTGCGCTTATATACTAGGGTTATTGGATGTTTTGCCCAATTGGTCAGTGAATTGTTACACTTAAGGGAAACAAACTAGACAGCATGACTAGTCCACTTTTCTCTTTTCAACTTGCATATGCCTCAGAAATCTGACTTTTCACTTGAATGGCGTGTAAATTGCTGTCTATTCGTGTGGTAGTGGGAGTTTGTATTTTCGACAATCAGAGCTAACGAAATGTTCGTGTTTTTTTTCTTCTCAATTTCATGTGAGAAGGGATGCATAGTCATCTGCTAGACGCAATGAAGATATGACAAGGGGATGGGAATGCTGGAAGAAGGTCCTACGCAGGAACAGGTGGCACGAACTTTAAATGTTTCACAGAACGTTATATCCTGCATGTGGAGCCGGTATCAGAATACTAGAACTGTAGCTAGGCAGCATGTGGGAGGTCGAGGAAGGGTAGTTTGGGCCATTAATGAGCGATTTTTGGTCCTTCAGACAAGACGTAATTCGATGCAAACTATAATGCTTCTGCTAAATGATATGCAGTATGCTTCTGATTAACTGTGAGTCGTCCTCGATTATGGTCACGTAGACCAGTTCTGTGGGTGCCTTAGCCGCGACATCATGCACAAGAGCGTTTGCAGTGGGACACAGATCATGCCAATTTGACCCTGGATGACTGGAGGCCAGTACTCTCCACTGACTAGTCTCGCTTCTGTTTGGACCATACTGAGCAGAGAGTAAAGGACATGGAGGCGTGTTTAAGAAGCATTTCAGATATCCTCCATCCCATTGAAAAACATTTGTTGGTGCAATTGGCCTGCGGGTTATTCTGATGGATGATATTACTCGTCCACATGGGGCTAGGGTAGTGAAAGATTATCTGGAGAGAGAGACAGCTGTGCGACTGGGATGGCCTGCACGCCCACTCAACCTCAATCCATCTGAGCAAGTGTGAGACATGTTGGGGCATGCAGTTTCGGCAAGAGCTGTGCAGCTCGGATGTTGGATGAGCTCGTGATGGCTTCGAGGAGGAGTGTCAGCGTCTTCCTGAACGAGAGATTCATAATGAGCACGAGTCGTCGTTGTTAGAGCGTCATCAATGCTCGGGGATACTTTATCCATTATTGGATTTTCACTACTTTCCCACCATTAACTTTAATTGATATTGAAAGTTGGATAAAACAACTGGATGATTTAATCACAAATGACAAAAAGTCGTTTTTTTTCTAACGTAATCATATTTTCTCTCACTTTAAATGTCTGTCTTTATGCTACAAACCGATGACATCTGTTTCAGTTAAAAGCTATACGGCACCTGCGTGATGTAAAATATCCAATATCCCTATCAAATGTTGAATAGTGTAGAAAGTAAAACGATTCATAGCGTAATGGGGACGGATAACAAACTGTCTTGTCATCAATATCATATATCAGAACTACCGGTTTTTGACTGATTAAATTGTACAGAAAAGGAGTAATTTTGAGGTGTTTCTTCGCGTTATGACATTATATAACATCAGCTGCCTTCTTTAATTGTTTCAGATTAATTTTGGTCCAAAATCTCGAGAATATTAAATTCCAACTGTTAAACCAGTAGTCCGCATTTTGCACATTCAAATACAATGTGATGTAAGACCATGATGACCCCACTAGGTCACAACACTGGTCGATGAAGAGCTGTACATTTGGATTTCTTCAATCTTATACCTTATGTTTGGAGTAAAGCAGTCGTATTGTAAGCCGAGCCTCCACGTATCTGTGTTGAAGATGGGTGTGATGTGGTATGATTTCAGACAGGCTGATCTCATTTCAAGAGAAGCCTCAGGTTATCTCTCTCACAGGAAACCATCCCACCTGTCTGTTTATAGAACTGTTGTGTATCGCAAATCAGGCAACCACGATTCATTGAGATCGGATGAGTTCCTTCCCTTGCCCTACCAAACTACCGACAGCCAATTAAAAAACCAGGACAGATTATTGTTAATAATAAAAATCTCTGACTGGTAAACATTTTTTATACGTTCCATATTCATGTATAACGAATATACAGTAAGCCATTTGTATCTTTGTAACTGGATCTTTAATTAGCGAGAACCTTCCCGTCATGTTTGTTTTCTGGGGCAAGAAATACTGACTGTATTGGACAAAGACCCCCAAGCCATTTGTACAGCATATGGCACAGAATAAACAAGATGGCTGACTTCAAAGGGTTTTGTTATAAGATAAGTACGCTCTTAATGGTAGACGTTTGTGTGAACGGTTTGCAATAGATTGGCAATAATACAAACCACCAGTCCACACAAAGTTGTTTTATTGAACTGATTATAAGGTTAGAGACGTAGTGAGACTAATTATTTAAACCAAGCGAATGTGGGTACATTGGTCATGTCATGTTTGTTGGCTATACGGGGAATTTGGTATAAACTATTGTGTCTTTAGAGAAAAATAGTTGAAATTTGAAATAAAGCTAAATCCAATGGTAACTAAAATTTCCTGCACATTCCGATTTAAATAGATATTTTATATTAATTATTATGCAATTTTAACTTCCTAAATTAATTGTTATTATAGTCAAGTTCACATTATAACTATGGTTTCACAAGAATGTTGGCACAACAACACCGGCCTCTAATAACCTCGGCCTCTGTCTCACCCTAAAACAAGGTCGTGCCGCATCTGGTTATGCTAACAACGAGTGTAATAGCTGACCACTTTCTGTCATACCGCCAAGTCAATTGACGTTCAAATGTCAACTGTTCAAAATTCGTACGGCATATTCCAAACTTATGTGTCTAAGCTTCTCAACAAGTTTTAGAAATGTTTAAAACTACAGATTGAGACAAAACCTGGTTTTAACCTTCTGTCATCGAAATAACTGGAAACGTTTGCCTGACTTGGAGGGATTTTACTGACGAAAAGGGGGACATCGGTGGTTAGGAGGAGTAATCGAGAATTAGCAAAATGCATAGGCCTAAACAAGTGTAATGCGACATGTACGTCTTAACGCATCTTTGCTAGCCAAGAGTTTTATTCCGAGGTACCCTACACTCTACATTACAATACTTAGTGGATCGAGCGTATAAAACCAGAATATAAAGCCACGCAATTGATTGGCTGTCTCGGAAGTTGTAGGCACCAATTAGATAAAACGTTACAGGAATACTCGACTATAGTCGCAAAGGGGTCGATTATCAATAATGAAAATTGCAGTGCTGTCATGTGATGTTTTTTTTATCTTTCAAAAAGCCGATATGGTAAATGTTTTTTGAGCGTTGCGGATCTGTATTAGGTTTCTGTCAACTTTTGAGTAATGAGTATCTCGCAAATGTTACTTGATTTTATCAAAACGAGTAGTTGCCATATTGACTTTTTGGTTGGCTGACTGTAATTTAAATATGGGGAGTTAACTCGAACCTTGATCACTTCATTCGCTACTGTACATTCCGCAATATAACTAAATGTAACACTTATACATAGGTTTTGTTGAATGTCCTGTGCTATGGCAACATTTCTCAGGACCCTACCACCAGGAGGTTTGCACACGATACTCTCCAATATTTAATTTAAACCTTCGTGTTGTGTTTTAGAGTGAGCGTCTCACATAGCTGAAGGGCTAATAGAAACCAGAAACGTTCTACAAGATGGTTAACCTAACGGGTTATCGAAATCTATCGAATACGGAAGCTCATTCTATAGAAAAAAGCCTCATTTACTTTTTCTTCTTCAAAGTTTCCAGACGTTTTCTTTATTGTCAGTAATACACGAGATGCAAGGTGGCATTGTTGACATTGCAAACAAGTTTATTTGTGTCGGAGAAATGATGACTAAAAGTTGATTCGATTTTGGTCCTTACACGTGTGAAGTAATTCTAGATATTTAAATCTTCTGTAAATAGTTGAGGCAGCTTGGAAATGAGTGTTGAATAAAATGTGCCTTTCAAATCTCATGAGTAAATATATGTCTATCAGAAACAGGGCTCAAATTTACTTTGTTCTCTTTCTCCAAATTTAATGAGTTTTCTTTGTATGTTCTCGGGGATCTTTTGAAGACACGAAACGCATGGGCCATTAGCAGTTTGTGTACAAGAGTAGCGTTTAATAAAAAGCGGCCTACATGTCAAATAGCTTCTAGCCCGCCAGGGATTCTGAACGTCGTGGCAACTGACCTTCGCATACAGTACTCCGTCTCTGCGTTTTTAATAATAAAAAGCTGACTTAGGTTTATTATTTGGACTGTATCTCACTTAAATGAAGAGTTTGCTTTGCCGGTGTAGCCTGGAAAAACAGACAATAAACCCCGAAAACCACCCTGCTATCTCCGCAGCCGGAATGCTTCCCTAATACCTGTCTGTAATCGAGAGATAACTTACTAAACGGCCGAATGCTTCATACTTGGCTGTTTTCCCGATACAAGATAAAAAGAAGAAATTGTTTCTCAAACAATTGACGCATATAAACAACGTAATTTAGGTATATTATATGTCAATTAAGATATATGTCAGACAACTGGGAAATAGTAATATACTTTCCAATTGAAGTGTGTAAGCTGTTGTCTAATTTAATAGCATTTTGAAATGACATAGCTGTTTTGGTGTATTTAATTGACTGCATGTGCCGACACGATGTGTTGGTTTAGGGAGATAAACATTTGTCAGATCACAGCAGAATAAAAAAAAACAAGCATATGTGAAAAACATGAAAAAAATACACGACGACACGAAACGATCGAATATGCATTCTTCTGAAACAATAGTTGATAGAAAAAGCCCAGGGTTCGGCTAGGAGAGGGTTATAGAAACAAACCCCAACATTTGATCTAAACAGACACAAAATATTCTACTGACAGAAAAACGGAAACGACCATATGATACATGGTTATCCATTACTAATGAATACCGCCAATCGTGATCCCACCTGCATATAACGGCAAAAAAAAAGTCTACGAGAGAGGGGTGTGTTTATATTGCAATTGGCATAAACAAAGAAAAACAGAAGATAAATGCAGACCAATACCAGTTAATTGAAGACATCCTTACCAGACGATAATTTGTTTTTGTTCAGAAACTGTGATTTTTCGATAGCTTAGCTCAGTATCAGTGTACATCATGTCATCAAAGAAAGTTCCTAAGCTAGAAATCATTCTAAAATAAAGAATCAAATCATTCTCCCTACGTCGAGTCTTTGGCTGTAAGGTACTGACTGACCATCTTGTTGTAAACCTAGAAAGAGTTATCCCTCTTTGCTTTTTGTAGCGAATAAGTTAATATGTGATTATATGGTACTGCTATTTTATCTATTTTTTCTGGCGCGTTAACTGAGGAAAATTACGAATGTCGCATGTAGGCGACGTTGCCTCCACTGCACTTAGTGCAGTGTTAACGACACGACTTATCTCATCCGCCATATCTATCTTGCAATGGCTATCTCCTGTAAAGTTTTGGCGCAATATAATTTGCGAAATCGAGGCTGCAAGGGAGAAGTGAGTAA
>JAVFBZ010189156.1:0-14692 GCA_032466195.1 Katharina tunicata
TTCATTATCCAATATCTTGTTAAAATGACTTAACAGTACTTCATTATCTAATATCTTGTTAAAATGACTTAACAGTAATGTACTGAACTCTGAACAAGAAGGTTATGCTTATATAGACCAACATGACTTCTTTGTTAGGAGTTTCTCTTATTTTATGTCACTCTAAACTGAACTGTGGAACAACTTGCTTCTTTAATATTCATTAATTTCACAAACTAAGATGTCAACTCTGGTTAACGTTGAAACAAGAAAAGGCGATGAATAGTGCATGCATAAAACGGTATTAGAATGAAACTTAAATGTTCAACAAAAATCTATAGATTGGTTAGTACTGTCCCCAACACGCCCAATCCCACCGTTTACTGATGAACTTACCATGTTCATCAAGCAGAATGTTTTCAGGTTTCAGATCTCTGTGTGTAACTCCTCGAGAATGAAGATATTCCTACAAGGTACAGAAAGAAGTCCATAAATCAACACCGGGAAAATCATGCCAATACAACCTCGGTTCAGGTAAAATCCTAGGCAGAATTTGGAAAATAATGTATGGACTGTATTTCGAATTTGGTGTGAATTATTTGAACTTTAGATTTTTGTTTGGGAGAAATTTTACATATTAAAAGACAACACTTTAAATTTCGTCAGGGCCTGGTTATGTATATTCAGGATTGAAGACAGGTAAGACACCTTCACACATTTTTCATCATTTAACACTAGGCGGGTTGTAAATTCAATGACGCTCAACAGCAATACATATTTTCAATTTCAACAAAAAAATTCAATTGTACTAAATTTTCCGTTTCATGATGAAAGTTCCATTTCGCATTTGTTTCCGCGAGACCACTTTAGTGACAAACTATTTTTCTACACTCACCAGACCAGATAAAAGTTGTTTGAAATATTTCTGTGCCTCTTCCATCGGCATGCCTATGTCAGGTTCTGAAATGATAAATAATATTTAAACAGTCAAATATAACATAAGATCTATTAGCCAACACAGTAAAGGAGTAATCAGACAGAGGTTGTCAAGTTTGGAATTAGAGACACAATACTGAATTGAAACTTGTGTTAAAGTTATACTATTTCCAGTTCCCAGTCTGGTCTGCATGAATGTTGGTAAATAAAATTTTGTGATCAAATTTCTCTCCCTATCATCTTTTCAGAGAACAATCAAAATCTAAAACCAAACAATTTGGTTTTATAATCACATGTTCAACTTAGTCATTTTATACTACCAGACCTTTAAAAGAACCGGTAGCCAGTTTAGTGCTATTGACAGGCTGTGTATTAAACAGGCAACATAAGTTTATACCAATCTAACACATGACCATATAAGAACGAATTGTACCGAAGTAACCCCTGGTAATTACAATTGAGAATTGAGAGTAGGGTAATGATAAGTTGAGGAACAATTTACCAATTCTGTCAAACAACTCCCCTCCACTGGCATACTCTAGAAATAAATACTGAACATTTCCCTCTTTCCGGCAGCCAAAAAACTTGATGATATTTTCATGATTTAGAAGCTTGTGAACACAAACCTAATAAATAAATGAAAAAAGATCAATTATTTTCTTTTGTTATTAAAAATCTAACTTCAAGGAGTGAGAAAATATAACATGGAATTAGTTTCAAAGTAAAAGTTAAAAAGCAAACAAAAATAGAATTATGTTGGAATATTATATCTTATCACATGATATGACTGTCAATGCTCGACGTTTGTAGGGGTTTGGTTTTTATTCACCATATGAACAAATGAATTCCATAAATAAATATAAAACCATGAATAAAGTCCCAATAAGGGATGATACTAATTGTTAACTTTTAACAGCAATAATTATAGAGGGCATTTTTCCTGTACATTCTCTAGTTCTACAATTACTTCTTTTCTGACACTCTCATTGACACCTCTTGTTTTGTCCAGGTCAATGATTTTCACAGCAACAGCTTCCTCTGTGTCCACATTTACTGCCAGCTTTACTCTGAAACAACACAGATGTCCAGTCAGAAATAAAATCTTATAGAAATTAGAGTAAAAAATATTGTTACAGATTCCAACTATAAAAATTTTGTTTTTTGTTTTTCATAATAAATAAATCGATAGCAACATAGTATTGATCTTTCAGTGTTTCAACCACAAAATGGCATTGAGCTTTGACAAAATCTGTTTTTATTGAGACTTCTTTAGTCTAAGTTTCAGTGTTGCAGTTCTCTTTGCTTTTCTCTATTTTAACTTTAAATTCAGTCAAAGGTTGTTCAAAAAATAAAAACTGATGGACTTATTTGTGATTTGGTGAACATAAAACAATATTTCTTCAGCCACCAACATGTTAAATTTACTGAAATAACCCCTAAAACACATATTACTCGAGACCTTGCTAGAGTGACATTTCTGTATTTTGTTTGTGATAAGTCTGATTAATTTGATAAATTAATGGAATAAAAGTTTGTCAAATTTATCACAAACAAAAATTGGAAATGCCTGACTGTATAAGCTTAACAGCAGTCCCAAACTATTTCAGCTGAAGACAGGGCTAATTAGGATGGCTACATGTAACTGAGCAAAACATTGAAGGTGGATCAGTAAGCTAATGCTATAATCGCTAAGCCATGGCAGGGCTCTTTGTAATTTTAAACTGTTATTGACTGTCATAGAAAGCAGTAGCAGAATACAAAAGACCAACTTACTCCCCATAAGCCCCTTCTCCCAGAGTCTGCACAAAGTTCCAGCCCTCTACAAACGCTGTCACCATTATGACACTTCCACCAAATCGAAGATGATGACAGTCCTACTTCAAAACAATCTGACAATAAGAAAACTATGTGTAACTTATACTATCATTGTTTTGTCTGGAAATACATATGTTCAGTCCCCCTGACATGTGAACACCAAGTATAGAAGATGGCAAGAAACAAGCTACATGCAAATCTCCTTGTAATGAAAGAAACTTTCCAAAATGCTCACGCCACTACACACTAATAGTTGAGACTAAATTATTAAAGTATTTTAATACATGTTTATCTACAAATCATGTGAACCAGACAACGTTTTTTTAAATGTGTTACTCTACAGAACAAGGTTCAGTTTACCTTGGGAATTTCTATTCTCCAAGTATCTCAAGTTGACTGACTGATCGATTAATTGATCGATGTTTGAAGCAATACTTTAGCCTAAGTCAGCCTAAGGGGTGAAGGAAACATCTGCTACGACACAAGCAACAGACAGGACATGAAGACAACACAGGAGACGTTATCATTTACAGAACGCAAAACAGGAACATGACTGATTAATTTGCTTGGTGTAAACTTATCATAATATTCATGGGTATTCCAGGTAATTGAAAAAAAGATCCACAGCAGATGTTTCAAATGATTGAACAAGTAATGGTTTGGGATTAAACCCAGAAACTCAACATGGCTTCATTACTGGCAGCCGTGATATAAATCCTTGGACAGTTACCCTAAAAAAGGTTAAAAAAAAAACCACATTTTTGAAGAGGCTTAGCTGAAATCAGTTCCATAATAAAGAGAAAGCTAGTATGGTTTATTGTTAGAAAATAGCTATATTTTAGGTGATCATTTTTTTTTAATGTCAAGATTTCTGTACTATAACTTGAGAAAATAGCTATAATAAAATTTATTAAGATAGGCCTATTCCTACTTCATAGGTTCCCATTGGCCATTCCGCTATATAACCAGGGCCTGATCCAGGCTTATTTTGAACACCTTTAATGGGGTTTGGGCACCCAAATTCAAAGTAAATATGATAATGTACCAAAAAGACAGGTCTTTTTTTATATAATCTTATTATATTAATATAAAATTAACATGATCAATCAAAGAAAACTTAATAGAACAATAAAATATAAGTGTAACTTGGTCATGTTATAGGGTGAACTTTGATGATCACACTGTGATGTTGATCAGTTCATACTTGTGTAGTCGCAGTACTGTACCTTAAGCCATACAAATAAGTAGGCCTATCTCTGACATTTTTCATATTGATGTTTATCTGACACGAAAAATAACACGATGAAAACTGAACTACATGTATAGGAGAACTGTAAATAGCCAGTATAGAATTTTTATAATCTATTCATTGTAGTAAAGGCAATATTTGACAGCCAGTAAACATTTAAGCTTTTATAATTTCCTAACTAAAACATCTAGATCTAGTGCCAGAAGTAACTTTCCTATGAAATTTAATAATTTTTGACGTCCTATAAACTGTAAAAAATTATTAAATATCGTACTTCTGGCACTAATCTAGCCTCTACACTGTCTATGGGTGGTAGGCCTACAGTCATCTAGGCATACAAAGCATTGTAAAATACTCTAGATGCTACAGTATGCACAAATGTATGCTGCTGATCGGATGTACAAATATGAATGACCAAACAACGATGTCAACTAACACACACAACAAAAAATATACTTACAATAAAACATTTAATTCTTTAGGTTTATGATGAAACAAACTTCAAGTTCAAATAAAACATCATTTCTGCGCCAATCGAGGTATAAATAGCATACCAGTCACGTGACTGAGCATTGGGGAGAAGTAATTATTTATGTCGCTATAATGAAAGTTGTGGTCGACTGCAATCTACAAACATGGCGAAAAAGGCATCATGCGGATGGTCATAGGTAAAATGAAATTGTGTCAGGATGGTTTAAGGATTAATTAGGCATATACGCAACACTTAAATGTCTATAAACATGTTCTTAAACTGTTTTATGGTGATTTATTTTACGTAAATCGATTCTTCAGATTTAGATTTAGATTTTTATGGGACAATTTGAAGAATGAAGCGCACTTGAATAATAAAATACCAGTATTATTTTAAGTTAAATTATTCTTTATTTATTTAAAGAGGATTGCACACAGTCCGAAGATTGGTGTTCTACTCAAACAAACATTTACAGAACAATAATAATAAAACAGAACAAATCTGAACATCAACTTACAGTAATAAGAACATGAACATGCCATAAAAAATATTGTAGGCCCCTATTTAAAAATTTACTTGCTGATTAATTACCTCAATAGGTAGTTAATTGGAGAATATTGAGTAGTTATAGCTAATGAATTATATTGTGCATTAAATGCCACTTCAAATCTTAAATCTTATGCTATATAGGATTAGCCTCTAAGCAAAGCAAATTAAGCAAATTATTATTTATACCTTTATGTGGAGAAAAATCAGGTCAAAAGTGATATTTCACTGCTCTGTAATATACTTTTGTTGTTACAATGTACATTTTGTTATTACATTTCGCAAAGCAGAACCCCCTTCACTGTACCCGGAATAGGTTCGATTCCCTCTGTGGACCTTAGGTATATAAATTATAAGGGAAGTTTTCCGGTGGCTGAAAAATCTGACAAATCAGGTCAAAAGTGATATTTCACTGCTCTGTAATATACTTTTGTTGTTACAATGTACATTTTGTTATTACATTTCGCAAAGCAGAACCCCCTTCACTGTACCCGGAATAGGTTCGATTCCCTCTGTGGACCTTAGGTATATAAATTATAAGGGAAGTTTTCCGGTGGCTGCGGAGTTCGCAGGGTGGTTTTTACGAGGTTTCTTCTCGGTTTTCCACAATACACCGGCAACTCAAATTATTAAGATTAGTAAGTCTTCATATAGGTGAAATACTCTTGAGTATGACGTTAAACACCAATCAAATAAACAAACAAACCAACATTTCGAAAAGTATTGCGTCAACAGCCTTCGTTGCTATTGTGTTGTTGCAGATAGACTCTCTTCATTTCAGCCACAACAACATGATGATGTCATTAATCGTTTCAAATAACGTCATGGTGGAAGTTATAACCCTCTCAACAATTCAGCATGTGGTTGGGTGGGGTCCTCTCTGAGCTGAGGCACAGGATGCTGATTTGTTGTGGTGTCCTTTTTTGTTAATGTTATGTAAATGTTTTGTCCTGTCTTGCATGTTGCCAGCATCGTCAAAGATGGTTTCCATCACCGATTGGGCTGGCATGCCATCGTATAAGGTAAATAACATTTGGTACGGCGTAAACCCCAATCAAACAAACAAACAAATCTCAACTCTTTGCATCTCATGAGTTATCATTTCCACCACTCACTCCATCAATAATAATGGCATTTAAACTTCACTGTGTAATATCCCCTATTTAATTTGCAGAGATGAAGGGAAATTATTGTTCGCAGGACGCAGGGAATATGTCATCCTTGAGGCTGTCCTTTCATGGATGCACCGCTGTAGGATACTTTTACATCAGCGAGTAACGTTCCTGTTGACACAGATCGTTGGTCTAGCATAAATATCATAAAATGTCTTTAGATCAGTGTCTTATTGTCAACCTCATCAATGATCTGAATTTGTTTGAAATCTGTTTCATTAATTTCTCTCAAATGTAGCTGTGCGTCGATATGTAAACGTATGGGCTCATGTCAAGTTGAGCTTCTGAACCCCTTCAGTTAACTTACCACCCTTGATCGAGCCACTGTACTAAATATTGCCCTGGTTACTTTTGTATGTACACATTTTGTGAAGATATAAAGTATGGGTGGTTTTAAGAGATTTTGTCCCAGTTTTCCACCAAATAAGTTTGGCAATGCAAAGTGATTATTAAAGTGAAATGCCCTTGAGTACACATTAAACATAGGTCAAACATAATGCTATCAAATCTTTTTAAGTGATAGTTTAAGCTCTTTAGCAAACTTTGATCACACTAATTTATACCTATTTTGTTGAGCAAAACAAAAAACAATACCTGTCAATGCTGTAAACTTGAAAATAAATACAAAAATAATGTTTAATATATTTACATATATATATGGGTTTACTTAAACTCTTGTTAAAAATGGCGACAGTCACACATAATCTGGACAAAGATTCACAAACCAAAGCACATACCTTAGACAGCTAAACCCATTTATTGAGCAACAAAAACACAAGTAAGATTTTTGAAATTTTATTCATCGCTGGATCCTCACTTTCTCAAAAGTATAGACATTATAATAATGCACTTACTTAGCAGTATCACTAACAAATTATTATAATATACTCAAATGGCCCGAGTAAAACAAAGAAAAATAAAACAACAAACCAAACCTTTTCAAATAGTATTATTCACTCATTGTGCAATTGTTATCTTTTGTTTTAAAGTAAGCATTTTATTTTAACAATTTGAATATCAATTACTTTCCATTTCTGTATTTATTCTTCACACTAGAAGAAGATGTAACATGTAAACACTCAATCATAAAACAGTAAACTTGTTGCTTTTAAAATGGCATAATATCAGTTATAACACAAGCAATTGAATACTATATGTGAGTTTGATTATGCGGGCTCATAAACAAGTTAACAACCAATGATTAAAGTCCATTTACAAATCTAATTCATTCCACATGATAACAAATATTTAATCTGTACAATCTGATTGCAGACTGTCAACAGTTATATAATAAATTTTAAACAATAACATCGCATATTGTAAAAAAAAGATCAGTGATTGTAAGTAATAAAGAGGGTTTGTAAACAACGACACTGTGATTTGTAAACTACTTACATTGGTACTTAATTAATGTAACATGTGGTTTTATCTACTGCTACCGAGCAGTAAATACATGTAATGAGGACACACATTTCCAATCTGGAAAGGTTTCAAGAAACTGATACCAGTTTGTAAACCAAACTCCTTCGCAGTATGGATCATATTACATTTATTATAAATATTGTGAGAAATTGGTTGTCAGATCAACAATCCAACAAATCAGAGAACTTTATACTTTATTTCATTTCGCTGTAAAACATTTTACACACATTTATCATAAATATTATTAATTTTGGGGGTCAACATCATATTACTGTCATATGACAAAGCCTTAAGAGAAAAACTAAGTGTATTTGGAAGAAAACAAATTTCTTCAAGAAATATTAATGGTTATCAAACCTTCTCTCGAGACTTGATGATAGGCAAGTAAGTTTTTTCACCAACAACTGGCAACAGCAACAGTTGTATTAGTTTACTGTTGTGCATAATACTGTACTTACAACTATTCCACTTCCATGGGAGTTGTAAGCATGTTTCATGTACTTAATTTGGACAAATAAAGTCAAGAATCTAAACTGTGCCATAAATTTGTGGGTTTTAACTGAATAATTCGGATTTCTGTGTAAATACGAGTCCTAGCAAAATCTCTGATCTACAGAACAAGATGCTGCAGATGTAAATCTACATTTGTAAAAAATTATATAATAGAAAATTACATTTTTTAAAACGATCTAAATTGAGAAAATATTTTCATTTTACTTTTGGTTGCCTTTTTCTCAAAATTATACTTCATTAATTCATTCAATGGAGTGTTCACTCAAGGGTATTTCATTTAGGTGTCACACTTTACCTTACTGGTGTATGGTGGAAAACTGAGAAAAAAACTAGTAAAAATGGCCTTGTGAAATTTGCAGCCACTGGAAACTTGTACATTAGGTGCAAGTGAACAATAACCTATACCAGCTACAGTTAAGGTTACTCAACCAACTGAGCAAAGGTCTGGCAAATTATATATTAATATTTGTGAATGCATTATTAGAATAACTGCACTACGGCAAATATATCTTGTATATAAACTTTAATCAATATGTTTTTTTTTTTTTTTTAACATTGGTAAAAAAGTTAGACATTACCATAAGGTGCTTTGATAAGGGAAGATAAACTTTTGTCTGTTTCTTTTATCCACGTTAACTTGGAGCCATGTTGATTTTGTTTTAAGTTACATATCTGAAATATTAGTGATCCTAAGATATTCTCACAAATCTCTCAGATTTAACATAAAAAGGTGGATTAAATAGGCAGTAACAAAGAACAAATATTGTAAAAGATTAATTAGATTTGTCAATCTATAAATATAAACCTTTCTTGTTATTATAGTTTCTATTCTAAACATTTAAAATATAAAGTGTGCTGTGTAATTGTAAATAACTAAAACATGTGCACACTATTAATATTGTGGTTCTATTTCCAGCGTAAAACATTTCAATTGGCAAACAAGAATTACAAACATAAAACCATCCAATAAATTTAAGTAAAACTAAAATTGACTCCCTTGCAATCCCCCACCACATACTCACAATTAATTAGTAATATAATATGTATTTTAAACAAAATTTATGAAATTATAGTGAATATGTACACAAATATGTTAAAATATATGATGGAAGATTTTTTGTTCCTAAAATAGTATCACGTATCAGCATCATGAATTGATCACAGTGGTTAAAATTCATCTTTCTCCTGACTGATAAAATTAAAAAGGGATTAAACCTGTACAATGCTTTTAACCTGCTTGCTTTGTTAAATTATGCTGACATGATATGGGCAATACAGGGCAGAGAAACCTGTCTGACCAGCTAAAAAAACAAAACAGATTTACTTCCCTTTTCATTTTACATTAAAATGGGTTAATCAAGTTCTACCTGACAATACATTACCAGGATGAGTTGTAAAAGCCCATTTGACCTAGATCAGATAGCAGGACACATTAGAGATTTATCTCTAATACTTTATTCACTAAAGAGCCCACTCATTTTTTGTGTGGGGGCTGAGCCCCTCCACTTTTGAGCTGTAAGTTTTTTTTTTACCTTTACATGTAGGCTACTATAGCGTCTGAGTTTTGTGTGGCAAAAAAAGTTGATAGTTCTTATATAACTCGATTTTCTGCACATAAAAATATTTTCATTAGAATAAAAATTCAAAAAAGCTATCATAGATCTCCGGGCCGGTGCCAATTTTTGGACATTATTGACATGACCACGGTATACATTAGGTAGGTACATGTAGCTTTTTTTCATTACTCTTGCATTAATTTAATGATATTTTTTTTTTTTTTTTTCAATGCAGACTTTTAGCACTTTCGTATTTCGGACCTTTTGGTTCAAAAAAATTTGAAATTTTTCCTATTCCAATATATAGCTAAACTCTTAGCTATAAATAGCAAAGGTGAGATCACAGATAAATGCTCCAAACAATTAAACCTAAATTAAGTTCACACATGAAAATAATAGGCTAGAATGAGGAAAATAGGCTTCGCTGATGGCGGTTGAATTATAATACGTGACCGACGATCGAAGACCCCTAAAAAAACAAATCAAAAATTTAAAACTGTTTTTAAAACTAACCAACAACTCAAGTACATACTCTTGAGTTGATTAACTTGAAGAATTACTGCTTGAGTGGGCTCAAAGAATTATAACCTTGGCCCCTTGTTTCATTATGCATTAATATACCGGTGTTTACCTATGTGAAATTGTTATAGGGTGAGTCAGACAGTTAAGCCTACATGTATCTAGCATAAGAATGACATTTTTTAATCGGATTTGAGAAGTAAACAAACATGTGTATAAAACTATTTACAGACAAAGAGAGACAAAATTATGAACAACAAAAAATCTGATAAAAGTTTTTTGAACATAATAAAAAGACAGAGCAAAGATTTGGAACCAACAAAATCAAAAAATAAAAAACTCTGAGATGCAGTCTATAGAAACGTGTGATTCGTGTTAAAATTACTAATGCCCAATCATATAAATAAATATTACATATTTATGTAATAGCAAACTCTACTATAAGTAATGGCACTGTATAAAAGAGCATTTGTAAGTCAATTTCAAGAGAGGTAATGTTAAAAGTTATTGGTTCACTTTAGACTAGACACCCAAGTTATTATTCTCTTGAGAAAGAGGAGTTGGGGTGCTTGTTTTCGTCAACTCTTAATTGGGTTGTAAATTTGTGCCATAAAATTGAAAGAAAAACAAAAAAAACTTCAAGCTGAGTACCTGGAATGTCCCTCACCAATGGCTTATTCAGCAAATAAACATACACATAACAGGGAATCCCATATTGCTGCACAGAATTTGGTGCAATGCCATAATTTCTATAATCTTATAAACAGGTTTAAGCTACACTACAAGTTTAAGCAAATCTGTCAATTTGCTTTAAAGTTATATTGTTCACAACACATGTGTGCTTATGTCTTCTAAAACGAATAATGGTGGTTATATTTATCCATAATATTAACAAGAGAAAAGTAATTCCAAGTAAGAAGCTTATCCATGAATTTTATTTATAGTTAAAAAGTTCAGAACAAACATGTGTCTATATAATATAAACATGTGTGAATACAACATAAAAACTGTAACGCAACAAAATTGTTGTCCTGCATTTGGCGCAGAAGGAAGCTGCCAAGTTTGAAGTAAATGGGTGAATTTCTGTTCAGTTGTATTATTCATTACATCTGTAGCTAAAACAGACTGACGGAAAGAGGAATGCATGATCAAAAGAAAACATGTGTTAGGCCCCTCCCTGCACCCCCTCCCACCTTTATAGTACTGTGGTACAAAAACAATAACTGCTACTCCCAATGTTGTGTAACAGTATGACAAAAAAAAAAATGTAAGTTACGCATAGCAAGAAAAAAAGTTAATGTTTAATTGGTGATACATTTTAATTACTATTACCACATAACATATAAATTCAACCTCAGCGAGAACAGCTTAATTAGAACATCACATGTCTCTTTAAAACAGAAACACCTAACCCCAAAAAACTGTTGTATGGCATGGAATTTTGTGTTCTAGGTTTATGGAACCAAATATCTTTCGTAACACAGTTTGTTCAATTTTTGGCAAGTACTAGAAATATCGTTGCGGCTATAGAACCAGTAACATTTAAACTCCTTTTGAAACCTGAGACTAGGTGGCAGGAGCAAGAACACTCCAGGGTTGACCTCAGAACAGAGACATGCCCACATTGTATGCCCACAAACTCTTAACATTGTTATTTCCATTATCATACTGTTAAAACTCACCCATCAAATATTAAGAACAATACTAGTAATTCTAAAAGCTCTCAAAACAGTTAATATATATATTTTTGTCAAGAGTAAATACAGGGACAACATTTAACATATATCTGTACATCAGTAAAGACATAAATCTGGAGGAAGCAGAAGAAGTCTGTACCCAGTACTACAAGAACAGTAAATGCCTGTAGGTAAGTCAACTAATGCAATGTAACAAAGTACTTGAATCCTGGTGAGGCTTCAACTATAGTTATATGATACATTATATATACAGTGTATATTTTTATAAAAGGCGGGAAACAGCAAACAGTCTATCCGCCTTATATATGGGCTACCTATAGTCATGATTTTGATTGAACTTTTTCTGTCGAGCATCAAGAATAGCTCTCCATAGACGACAAAATAGACCACCTCTGAAAAGACAAACAATATCAAATTAAACGAATTTAAACAGTCTGACAAATCATTTCTTTTTGCCTTTTACCTTTTCATCCTTCTATTTTCATGAAGCAGTTAGATGGAGAAAAGACATTGCAGGAATTCACACTATAGAAGTATCTACACCATATGAGATAAGAATTGAATTTTGTCAAATGTATACAAGGTAAATGGTATTCCGTTCATATCAACCATAGCCATCCTAAATATCTTACATATGAATTATTTGAGTCCTTTCTGACTGAATGATTGACTGTGTTTTATTGTTTGTTCCTGGCAATTTTCATGAGCTTTTCACTTTTATGGGGGCAGTACAACAAAAAGCTACAATAACAAACCCCAACAATTTAAATTGCTATGCTGCGTTGCACAAATGAATTGATTTGTTTGATTGGGGTTTTACACCATGCTTAAGGTTATTTCACTCATAGGAGGGAGAGCCAGCCCAATGGGTAAAAGTTGATTGATTGATCAGGGACAGGTTTAATGTCAAAATTGAGGTCACTTGCCAGCCCAGAAAGGAAGGATACCACCCTAAAAAAAACACTGGCACGGACAAATATGCCATGGAACGAGGACAGAGCTCAAAATAGGATGCGACAACGAATCAGCTTCCTGATGCCTCTAGCTCCGAGAGCCACAAGGCAAAAGAAACTTCAACTTGCTCTCCAGATTGGAGTTCAAGACCATACTATAGTTTTTTTTTATCAATGATTTCAGTCAAATAGGTAAGGGACACCACCCTTAACCTGAATAGTAACAAACAACGACAAAGTGTGCAAAATAACACAGTAGACATCACAAATAATTGGCTGCTTGTAGAGGCATCACCAGGGCACAAGGTGCTTCCACCAACCACCCACACAGCCTATTTGATAACTTTAAATAAATCAATAGAGGTGAACAGTTACCTTAACTGGAGTCTAAGTAAATCTTCCCTTGTGACAAAGTCTAGCAAATCAGCTAGAGTATACTCCTCAGCGACCAACTGTCAAATCAAAACATTATTACATGACTAATACAAGTGTCCGTTTTATTGACCTTTAACACCACATTAAAGCGTATAAATCACAGGTGTTTTACTATGTTCAATGGAAGATAATTGTTTGTTTGATTGATTGGGGTTTTACGCCTTACTCAAGGTTATTTCACTCATATGACAGCGTGCCAGCCCAATCGGTGGAGGAAACCACCTTAAACTACACAAAAGAAAAACAGCAGATACCACGCATTTAGAGAATGAAAACAAATCGTCTTCCTGATCCCCCTTAGCTCAGAGAGCACCAGGAAACAGGAGTATAGCACCCAACCACCTGCAAATGGACAATGAAGAGATTCTCTTTTCATACAATCTATCAGTCGAAATATCTTATACCTTGAAAGGAGTATTCTTATTTAGTTACCCTAAATGCTCAACAAATTCGACCTCCATGGACACATGTTTCCAGTCATTTATTGAAGGTATCAATGTGAAATTGGAACTAAAACTTACATTTTCTTGTAGCTTAAAGTATGGACTTACAGAATTACAACAGTGTGTTTCTACACTTCTTAACCTTTGCATAACATGTAGTTTTATAAGTGGTAAATGGGGTCGAATTTGTTGAGCATTTAGGGTATTTTGTATTGAAAACTGGAGGTAGATAGCTTGTTACATCATCCTTAAAATGATGCAACAACTTGATATTCAGTTTTCAGATGCTTATTATTCTTTTGTTGCAAATGAATAGGAAGGAAAAAGTTACTTACCCTAGAAATGGATTCTTCATCTAGGCCAATACCTCTTACCCACTGGGCCATCGCTTCATCGGATGCTGAGCGGTCAGTCACCTCTAAGACAATACGAACATACACAACATATACATACTCTTCATCCAAGTCAAAAGATTACATAGATTTATAGAGCATATCTGAACCTTTAACAGATTGCTCTGGCAGAATTTGATTTTAATCCAACAAAAACTCCCCCCTGATTTCCAACTGGTTACTTCCCTAACATATCTGTGGTAACCAAGAGGTCTATCGTGATGTAGACCTAATGTTATCCAGGAGGACTTCTGTCTGCAGACTGCAGGGTTCCCAGGGCCAATTTACTTCTGAGCCACAAAAACATACCGGTATCAATTGGTAGGGTGTGTAAATAATTATAGAGTAGGTTCTCCAGGGCCAATTTACTTCTGAGCCACAAAAACACACCGGTATCAATTGGTAGGGTGTGTAAATGATTATAGAGTAGGTTCTCCAGGGCCAATTTACTTCTGAGCCACAAAAACACATCGGTATCAGTTGGTAAGGGGTGTAAATGATTATAGAGTAGGTTCTCCGGGGCCAATTTACTTCTGAGCCACAAAAACATACCGGTATCAATTGGTAGGGTGTGTAAATGATTATAGAGTAGG